>VWZD01007681.1:761325-846019 GCA_013396695.1 Sakesphorus luctuosus | reverse complement strand
TCCAGATCCCTCTGCAGAGCCCTCCTGCCTTCCAGCAGGTCGACACTCCCTCCCAACTTGGTGTCATCAGCAAATTTGCTGCTGATGGACTCAATCCCCTCATCTAAATCATCAATAAAGATGTTAAACAGGACTGGACCCAACACAGACCCCTGGGGAACACCACTAGTGACCACCAGTGTGTATAGATACACACAGTCATACACAAACACACACACACACAAACACACACACACACACACACACACATGTTTTGTCTAAAAAAGTCAGGCCCCAATCTCTGACATAAGACCTGGATGAAAGGGAATTGCCAAAAGCTCACCAATAAATGGAGATACCAATATTGATTTTAAGATCTGATCATGATTAATAATTCCCCTTAGATACTTAAAACCAATAAGGTGTCTGCTTGGTGTAGAAAAAAAAACACAGAAGAGGCAGTGAAAATAACACCATGAAAGCAAAGAAAAGAATTGCACAATTTTCTGTATCTGGGCAAAAGAATAAGGTGAATTTCATGTCCGTCAACAAAGTCACCTTCAAAAAAGAAAGAAAGAGGCTCAAAAACTCTGAATGTAATACTGGGAAATATTTGTTGTCTTTCAAACAAAAACCCTAAAACCAAAGTAACAAAATCTTAAAAATATCAAATAAAATAAATCCTTTATAAAAGGCAGAGATTTGAAAAAATAATAAAATTTGAAAAACTAAGGAGCAGAAGTCCTTAGGCTGGAGCCCAGAAGGACCAGGTTTTATTGGGCACCACAATTCCTGCATCACTGTCACTTAAGGAGCACTTTGAGCATCTCCACAACCCGCTCATCAGCTGCTCTTGGGGAACCTCCTCCCCCTTTCATCACTCAGCACTGAGTCCCAGCTGAGGCAGGAGATAAATGCCTGGACTTCTAAAACTGAGCTTCAAAGCCAGGGCAGGAACAGCAGCTCGGAAGAGTCATGTCTGAAAAACTCAGTCCTTGGCAGAAACAGTGCACTTAATGCTGGGAATCTGCTTTGGGAAATTCCTGCATTCCTTAAATTCAATGTAACAAGTTATCTCAGAGGGAGATAAACCCTCAGAATCTTTTACAACAGAAGTAAAGCAGAAGCACAGGAAATATTTGGTAAAAGTCCTTCCCTGTGAGGAGTTTCAGAGGTCTCTCTGTGGCACCACAGCAGTGCAGACACCACACCTGAGCCAGGTGACTCTGAGCAAGGACTGACTGTCAGACCTCAGAGCTCCACCCCAAATGAAAGCACTCTGGGAATGACCCTGTGAGGACACATTTCATTAATACTCTTGATGGTGCATTCACATCCAAACCAAAATGCTCTTAAGATTCCTGGGTAATTTAAACCACATCTACTGTCACTAATAACAGAAAGAAAAAACTTTGAATGGCCCAAGCTGTCAGGAACATGAGATTTATATTTTAACACACAAGGATAAAATTTTATGGCATTTTATCAAATCAATTTCTGTTGTAGATTTTATTAGACCATTACCCTCCATGAGCTCTCACAAGGCTCTTACAGTGAGCCATTCATAAACTGGATTTGCACTGCAAGAACACACAGAACTGTGTTAACAACACAGGCACTTCATTCAGTTCCTTCACTTCATTCAGCTCAGTGACCCTGAAACATCCAGATCTGGGATTTAACACAGACTGCAAAGCAAAACCTGAAAAACACACTCAGTACACCACCTGGAATTCCTTTAAAATCAAGTATATGATTAAATTCCAGTGAAATTCCTTCTAGTTCCCCAACAATTATACAATCACTATCTATGGCTTACTGGATACATTCTGTGTGCCTGAGTGAAATAGCTGAGAACACATTTGTTACTGCAACTTAAATTAATATGAAATTCATATTTTCTTCTTTTTCCAAAGCTTTGTATTATTCCTGAACCTTCTGTAATTCCAGTCCTGGTCAGAATCAGTTTGTGTCAGGGAGAACACACACCTAGAAAAAGACATTCCATTGCCAGTGGATTTAGGATCAAACACACCCCTCTTTCACGACATACGAGACAACATGTGAGATACATGTGAGATGGACTCTGGCACTCCAGTTCACTGCCTGTTACAGGAAACGACTGAAATGCCCAAAAAATGAGCACATGCCAGCTCTGAATTCTGGTCCTGCTCAGCCATCCCAGGTGAAGAATACAGGGAACTCCAGAAAGCTCACAGTGTGTCAGGAATGGAGCATCAAATCCCCCAGGAAAGAGAACAAGGGGTCTACAAAGCCCACTGAAGGGGCTGCACAGAAACACCAAATCTGCATTCCACAAAGCCCTGTTAACTTCATTTTAATCGATTGGGTTGGAAAAGACCTCTGAGATCATCAAGTCCAAACCTTGCTCCAACTCCAGTCCCTTTACCAGATTATGGCACTCAGTGCCATGGCCAAGCTCAGTTTAAAAACCTCCAGGGATGGGGAATCCACCCCCTCTCTGGGCAGCCCATTCCAATGCCTCAGCACTCTCTCTGCAAAGAACTTTTTTCTGATCTCCAACTTCAATTTCCCCTGGCAGAGCTTGAGCCCGTGCCCCCTTGTCCTATTGCTGAGTGCCTGGGAGAAGAGACCAACCCCCACCTGGCCACAACTTCCCTTCAGGGAGTTCCAGACAGTGCTGAGGTCACCTCTGAGCCTCCTCTTCTCCAGCACAAACACCCCCAGCTCCTCAGCCTCTCCCCACAGCACTTGTGCTCCACTCCCTTCTCCAGCCTTGTTGCTCTTCTCTGGACCTGCTCCAGCCCCTCAAGATCTTTCCTGACCTGAGGGGCCCAGAACTGAACACAACACTCAAGGTGTGGCCTCATCAACACAGAGTCCAGAGGAAGGGTCACTGCCCTGGGCCTGCTGGCCATGCTATTCTTGGTACAGGACAGGACCCCATTGGCCTTCTTGGCCACCTGGGCACACTCTTGGCTCCTCTTGAGCTTCCTGTCCCTCAGTCCCCCCAGGTCCCTTTCTGCCTGGCTGCTCTCCAGCCACTCTGTGCCCAGCCTGGAGCGCTGCAGGGCTTGGGGTGGCCAAAGGGCAGGACCTGCACTTGGCCTTGTTGAACTTCATCCCATTGCAATCAGCCCATCTCTCAAGTCTCTCCAGATCCCTCTGGAGAGCCCCATTAACTTCATTTTAAATTATATGAAAGGCAGACTTACTGTCAGCAAGATATAAATTCTGCCCATCTGCTTAGGAAGGAATAGTCCTTAATCTTATCCTTCAAGCTAAAGGAGAACAACTAAAATTGCTGAAAGCCAATGAGGATGTTTCAGGTTTTTCCATTTCACTTTTATATTGAACAAGAAGCTTCTCCTCAAAGTTACACACAAGGAAAAACCACGAGGAATTAAACACACCCCTGCACAACCCTTGAGGAGACATAATTTCCAGATCACCATTATTTATTTAGTTTTACAATTTCTATAGGGGTCTTTCTAGCTTTGTAGCAAGTTTCCATTCCCAAGTGTGAGTTTGCAGTCCTTATAAATTCCTGCTGGGAAAGCGAGGGAAGCAAATGAAATTGTTCTAAGAAGTTCTACTGGAGGTATTCTTGGGCTTGAAAGCAATTAAATACATCAACAGTGAACCTCTTACACCTTCTAAGTTTGCTGTGTGCTAAACTTTAGTGCTGATCTCCACCAGGACTGAACTGATGGCATTAAAATGAGAAAACTCAATATTTAAAGTTTCAGAGTTGTTCTGATATGTGTCAAAGGAGGAGGCTCAGAGGTGACCTCAACACTGTCTAGAACTACCTGAAGGGAAGTTCTGGCCAGGTGGGGGTTGGTCTCTTCTCCCAGGCACTCAGCAATAGGACAAGGGGGCACGGGGGGCTCAAGCTCTGCCAGGGGAAATTGAAGTTGGAGAGCAGAAAAAAGTTCTTTGCAGAGAGAGTGCTCAGGGATTGGAATGGGCTGCCCAGAGGGGGTGGATTCCCTATCCCTGGAGGTTTTTAACCTGAGCTTGGCCGTGGCACTGAGTGCCATGATCTGGTAAAGGGACTGGAGTTGGACCAAGGGTTGGACTTGATCTCAGAGGTCTTTTCCAACCCAATCCATTCTATGATTCTACGAAAAGAAAGAAGGAGGTCAAATGACTGCTGGCTGTACCTTGGGGTGAACTCTGCCCCCAGGAATGGGTTGAATGTGCACCTGTACCTTCCCCTCTCCTGTAAAGCTGAGAATCCTCTGCCCCAGCCCTCCCGCTAAGGCATGGTGTGGTTTCCTCCTGTTCTGTTGCCTTCTTTATGGCTACATTTACCACAACTGCCACCCCTGTTCATTCCTGACTGTTCAGCAGAACTGAACTGTTCCTTCCAGTCCCTGCCAGCCCCCCATTCCACCTCTGCCTTTCCTCTCTGCTGCCCTGCACCCCTGCCATGGATACCCAGGGAGTGTCCTCAAGGCACTGCTTGGCCACCTCAGTCCTGAGCCTGGCAAATGACCTGCAGTCAATCAAGTAATTAAACTGGAGAGTTCTCAGCCACTGGAAATGCAGCAGTCAGCCTCTAATACAGCTACAGGAAATTAAACAATGATATCATCAGCCTATGAATAACTTTTTCATTCAACCTGCAGTAGCAGCAGACGCCAGGTAACTGCATTTGGACTAATATAGCACCTGTCCCAGGTACTGAGATAGCACAAAGCTAACTCTGCTTATTTGGCACTCTTCTGTTTATTAGAGGCTTACTTTAAATTAGCTTTTCAGTCTTCAGGATATGGCTTGTTTCCTTCTATCTCTGCTGGTAGTAATATCTGCTAATAAACAACATGACTAATATTTGATAATAAACAATAGGAGAAGCCTGCATGAACCAAAACCATATTTCAAGAGCACTGATATTATTTCATATCAAAAAATTTGAAGGACATATCTGATAACCTTTTAGTTACCAGATTGAGATTTTTTCTCACACTGAAGAACAAAACACAGAGTTTAGTTGCCAAGGAGTCCTGCCCTGTAAAGCATTTCCTCACTAATTCTGCCAATTCATTCCATTTAGGATCTGGAACTTAAGCTGAGGAGGAGGGGATGAGCTAAAAATAGCAGCAGCAAAAAAAAAAAAAGGCAATTAGCAGGAATTGCCACAATAACCTTTGTCAGGATAAATTTAAGGTATAAGGCTCCAAGATAGTTACTATGGTGACCAGAGGCACTTCCAGGGTACCTTTACTGGGACATGCAGGGTCTGGCACACAAGGAAGGGGATGCAGCACCAGCATCCAACAGGTTATTTAAAGAGACTTTCCTTCCCTGCCCCCTTTTTCAAAGTGCAGCAGGAAAATAAAAACTGCTACACAAGTAGCTTTAATATGTGTGTTTTTCAAGGTTTGTATTCTTCTCCCACTTCACAAGTCACTGAACTGCAGAGACCTCAATGTAAGATTTATTCAAATTGAACAGTTTAGATTTACAGACATTACCCACACTTTGTCTACTCTTGGCAAAATAAATTTAGCTCACAAGTCATACAACAGCTCCAAGCAGTGAAAGGTTTCCACCTATGTACACAAAACAATCTAAGACACAGGATTAGGGTAAGAAACTAAGGCCAATATTTGCCAAAAATCTTGCATCAATTCTTTTATTTGCCAATACAATGTGCTGCTGTTAACATTATAATATATATTTTACCAGTTGGAAACTATCTCAGATGTCTGTCTGGTACTTTCTCCAAATACACACAAACAAGTATTCAAGTCTGACCAGCTTTAAGAAATAAGGCTTCTCCTTTTTCTACACCAAGTCCACCTCAGCTCATTTCTAGTGTTCACAAAAGAAAGTTGATGTCAAACTTGGAGTTCCACTGTCCCCACAAACACCCTCCTCAAAGATAAGCTGCTGCTACTCATTACTGCACACCCAAAGTGACACAGCTTCTATCAGGNCAGCCCCTCAATCTCTTTCCTGAACTGAGGGGCCCAGAACTGAACACACCTGTCCCATTCAAGGTGTGGCCTCCCCAAGGCAGAGTCCAGGGTAAGGGTCACTGCCCTGGGCCTGCTGGCCACATGGTTTTAAATGGAAAGAGGGTAGATTTAGACAGGACTTAAGGAAGATGGTTTTTATGATAAGGGTGGTGAGGCCCTGGCACAGGTTGCCCAGAGAAGCTGTGGCTGCCTCAGCCCTGGAAGTGTCCAAGGCCAGGTTGGATGGGGCTTGGAGCAACCTGGGCTAGTGGGAGGTGTCCCTGCCCATGGCAGGGGGTTGGAACAAGATGGTCTTGCAACTCAAACCATTCTGTGTTTCTACAGTTTCAAAGCCCACCTGGGATGGAAAGGTTTGCTCCACACCCCCAACCACTGCCCAAACCTGGCCTAGCTGTCAGTGGTAACTCCCACCTGGTTCATACCCAGTGCCATTCACTGCTCCCATCCTCCCTATCAACACAGACACTAAAACACAGGCACTAAAACTTTCCATTTGTAGCAAGTCTGGGTTTGCTCATATCAAACTGGATCTTCATGCATTAGAAGAATCCTACTACATGGCTCTTCTTAATGAGCTGAGAAAGTACTACCAATGAATTACTGAACTGCATTTTGTTATCTTTATCAATGCCAAAGAGGCAGCTCCTCTCCTTTCAAACACTGCAAATTAAATACTAAAATCTTTCTTTAAGTAATACATCTAAACCCAAAGCACTCAAGAGAACCCACTGTGAAAACCAGATCAATGGCAACTTGTGATTTAAATAGGTTAAATGTAGCCTTGGCAACCCTGCAGCCAAGCTTTCACACTGGGATTAGCAGGTGTTCCATCTCCTTGAAGCTGCAAAAGCCCTGCCAGCTCCTCAGGAGATGCACAACTCATTAACTCCATTTTGATAGAAAAGATTGGGCTGAGAATCTTCCCTGATGGAGCAACCCTTGGAAGGAAATGTTGGTGATGAGGATCATTTACATGAAGGAAATGTTGGTGATGAGGATCATTTACATGTTGGGCCCTCATTTGTCAAGGGACAAGGTGTGAGCTGAGACCCCCCCATTGCTGGAATTGTACCACACACATTTCACAGAATTCATACTCTGCCATGTGCTCTGCAGAACTGACACAGATTTCAGTTTGAACTTTGAAAAAAAACCCACACAAGGAATAAAAACTTCAGGAAAAATACAGCTGACCCAGTGAACTGTGTTAGCAGGAGCAATTTAGAGAGAAAAATTTCCTCATGCAAGCAATGACTCAGTAGATTCTTTCCAAAACAAGCTTCATTTCTGGAAACTTATACAGCAAAGAGGAGTAAGTATTTTAATTCTATGAAAGGCACACTAAACCACTGGCCAAACTCTATTCTGTTACACTGAATGTATCCAGTTTCAATACATACCTGAATTTATCCAGATTACAATTATTTTGTCATGTAATTTATAACTCTTTCAGCTGACTTTAAAAATATGAAAGAGAAGGTTGTTTCCCTGCTTGTCTCAGTTAAAGGACAGGTCTGTGAGCAGCTGCTTGGCACCAGCACAATTTATGGGAAAGAGTCTGAAAGGAAGACAAGAATAAGCACCTGGGGAGAGGGAAATATCTCAGAGTATCTGAGATACCTGAAAGAGCACCTTGGGGAGGAAAACTCTGTTCCATCTCCAAATAATCTACCACAAACAACCCCCAACCAGCTGCTCCTCACAGGGGCAAATCCTGCCTCAGTTTGCACCTGTGGGAATAGTCCAGAAACCTTCAGGCTGGGAGGCAGGGAAAGATCTGTGCACAACAGTAAACCCTTCTCCAAGAAGTAAATAATTTAGTTTGTAGAGATAAGAATCAATAAACCAGTTTCCATTTAACCACCTTACCAATGGTTCAACCAGACAGCAAAGCTTTACCCCATAACTGAATACCCCAGACCAATCACCTCAGGCTATTAAATGTGAAATAGTTTTAAAATTCATTCTTCCATTTACAATGTGTGCTGGCTTTTATTTTCCCTTCCCCCCCCCCCCCCCCCGCAAGGGTAACATTGGATTCCTCTCTCGTATTAGGTTCCCTTTTGCAAATATTTTCTTCCTAGCACTTCCTTTCAACTTAAAAAATTTTGAAGTACCACCTCCTCATTTGGTGAGATGAATCCAAGGAAATGAAAACATCCTGTGCTGATAAAACACATCTGCTCCAAAGCATGCTTGTTTATATTCCACCATTACTGACCCCCAGGTAGGATTTTCACAGAGGTACCAAAAGGCAGCTCTGAGCCCATCATTCACTATTGAAATTTCAGATCTTTTTCCACCTTCTTTATCACTTTGCATTTATTAAGACTGAAGTTCACCTGCCAATTCATCATCTTGTCCCCTGTCATTCCTCACAGTCAGATTCCTCCTTCCCAGTCTGGTATCAGGGACCTTCCCAGGGCACTCCTCATCCTTCTCCAACACGTTTCCAAAAGAAGCTGAGCAGGTCAGGGCCCAGCCCAGAAGAGCTCCAATGAGAACTTGAGCTCTACAATGATTATTCCCACTTTAACCAATTAATAACTTTCCTTTCTCACCCCACAGAATCTTGGATACTCCTTTGGTGGGAAACTCTTGTCATGTGCCAAGAATTGGATTAATCAGATCCTCCTTATGCAGGAGCTTGTTCCCTCCTGATCAGAACTTCGATGGATTTATGAGCTCCATCTTCCCCTGTTTACTCTTTCCTAATTCAGCACACTCGTTCAAAGCAGATCTGCACATAAAACTGAAATAAACCTGTAATTAACCTTCTGTATTACAAGTCACCCCCTTTCCTAAGGCTACTTATTTATGATTCCACACAGTAAATCTGGAATGTTTCCATAATGCCAGGATCTCTCATAGCCTGGAAGCATTTTACAAGACAAGGAGTAATTTTAAAAGGGTGTAATGTGGAGATTTTAAACACACCTCCTGCACTGGGCAGAAATCAAAGTACTGCAGGATCCAGATTTAGAGCTCCTCTCCATCAGGTAACAGTCCTGCTGAGGAAATCAAACAACTCCCAGGGATCTTGTTTCAGAACTGCCTATTATTCCTTAAAAATGCAAAGCTAGAGCAGAATTCTTCAGTTTTATTACAGCAGCCCACTGTAAGGAAACAAATTAGAAGGGGTGTGTATTTTTGAAAGCTGAGTAAATGCACTTGAAACAAGGCAAAGCTCTCCCTTGGGAGGATCCAGCCATGGGAGGAGGGGGCTGGAGCAGGGAGGAAAAGTGGCTGAAGAGGGAAGTTTTTAGGCTTAACATCCACCCTTTCCCTCCACCCTTTCCCTGCCAAGATTAGACACTCCTATAGCACAAATCTGACAGTGCATTCAGACTTAGCAGACACTGCTCTGGGGGGTTAATTCAGGACCTACAAATCCTTGAATTATCCCAAAGAAGGCTTCAACTTTCAGCCCGAGATCCCACTTAGTGTGTTGGCATCAGGAGGGGGAAAGAGACTCCACTTCAGATCAGCTTCTGGAGACACCTCTGTAAGTGCACAATGAAAATGTCATAAAAAGTTGGCTTTATATACTACAGCATTTACTTAACATCTTTCAGTGATCTTTTCAAATCACTGTTGTTTTAGCTTTTGTTTCCAGTTAATGAAGGCAGAATTAAATGGATGTCAAGACTGAAGAATAAATTCAAGCTGCTGAAGCACTAATTTTAAATGACTGTTCCCTTTGAAGGAAAGAGTCATAAACCAGCTATTTTAATTACACTTTTGATCATCTAAAATAAATTAATAGAGATTGGATATTTTAATTTCCAACTTCAGGAAATCTGCGCTGTACCATCGTGATCTCTACCAGAACATCAGAGAACAGGCAGGAAGCCAAACCTGGGCAACATCAGAGTGCAACTTCCATAAATCCTGGGGCCATTAAAGCAGACAGAACTGGCAGCCACTCAAAACAATCTTCTTTCATCCCATTAATGCAGCCACCGTGTCACCACAGCCACAAACCCCAGCCAGTGCTCCTAAACACAGAGTGCTGCAGCCAAAATTAATCTATTTATCTGCAGATACTGAGCAAACCAGGTGGGACCTGGAGCTGCACCTGCACCCAAATGCTCACCCTCGTACTGACAGCACGACCGGAAGTGGCTGAAAGGTGATAGGTGGCTTTTCCCCAAAATTAAGGATGATGGTTAATTGGAGAATGGACTGAAACTATTCAGTTCCCTTCACCATTTGCTCCTACAGTCTCTAAAGGGTCCAGATAACACCCAGAAACCCTTCACTCCTTATTTCCCAGTCTCCAAATACCACATTAGAGCAATTTGTCAGCAAAACCAGTTGCACAGCAACTTTTCACCTGTCATAAGAACACAGAAGGCAGCAGGTTCTGGGTGACAGAGAGCAGAAAAAGTAATGTCTTTATCTGGACCTATGGAGGAGGGTTGTGCAAATTCACACCACTCATAATAACACACTACTGAAAGTAAGAGATGAGTGTGGAGGCCAAGAGCCTTCCCATAAACTGGCTCTGTGCCATCTGTAACAGCAGAAAAATAACAGAAGAAAAATTAAGGAAAGAAATTTGTCCTCTGGAGGAGAGGGAAAAAAAAAACCAAAGAGAGACAGGACAAATCTTACAAAGACAGAAAGTCTTAGAGGGCAAAAGAAAACAACAGAGGAGTGAATTCATATTGCCCACAACACTGCAGGAAGAACAAGCTTGTCTGTGCCCCTGTGTGTGCCACCCCTTCCTGCCCCTGGTGGTCTGTCCTCATTCCACTCGGTATTTATTCCCAGTTTCTGACATGGATTGCACTAAGAGAGACAGCAACAGGCTGTCTCAGGAGTGCTGAGCACTGAGAAGGTCTGAGACAAAACAGAAATTTTGATTGTTTCCATCTCACAGAAATATGGACGAACTTGCATAGAAAAAAACAATATTGATTAACACAACTTACCTTCCTCTTTCAATGTCCAGAAAATCTACTAGAAAAAGGGCAGACAATTCCAAAACTCTATGGAATCACTTCTTCCTAGGAATATTTTTATTTTTTATTTCATTCTAATGAGGAGACTAATGCCTGGGAAAAGGCCGACAATGTTCACCTTCATTCTCCACTTTTTTCCATCGTCCATCAATGTTGAAACATCATTTTCTAAAACCACAGCAGAGACCTATTGGCTTGAATACGTGTGAATTAAGGACAAGTACAACCCATTTCGACTATGACTTCCTTCAGGAAGCAGTATTTTTCCTGTTCAGCTGGTTGCTCCATTGTTATTTAACAAAAGAAACAATTACAAATTTCCTTCCACTCTGACTTATTCTTCCACATACCTTGTACGAAAGTGAAAACCCAAAAGAGGGTATTAGCACTTCAATTTTCTAACAATTTTCATCAAAGGCTTCCACAAACATGCCAAACATTCAAATATTTCACTATTCAAGTATTGAATACTTCTTCTATGAATAAAGCTCCCTTTTATTTTTTAATGATTTTTCAATCTGAATTCTGAAATCAATTATTCTGCTTTTTTTTCAAGAGACAGCTTTTGAACCCTGCAAGTCCTACAGCCTGTGAGCTGCTTGGGACTGGATGGGAAAATGGAGAGGACTGGCTTGGATTTGAGTGATTTATAGATCCTTCTAAACTAGGACAGCAAACTCGTGCTACATCTGTGTGCTGTTTTGTAGAAGGGCCAACTCTCCAGCCATGTTTATGCTGTAGCCCATTAAACTTAATAAATCCTGTCAGAGACAGACTTGGCCTGTGCTCCCAAACCTCCTGTCTCCCTGGCTGCAAACACCAAATATTACAGAGTGCAAACTGGGTCTGCTGAGGTCAGGGCAGTGCTCAGAGAGGTCAGAGGAGCTGCCATGCAGGCTGAGCCAGAGCCAGGCAGCTCTGCTCCAGGAAAGGGCAGCTGAGGAGGGGGAGGAGGAGAAGGATCTGATGAAAAGCCACATAATACCAGAACAGCTGCCATATAATACCAATATAATACCAAAATATACTCCCAGTTGCCCACCCTACAAGTGACATAATCAATATTTTGGGGCTTTCAAATGAAACTGGGAGAGGGGGAAGAAATACCTAATTCAGATGGGTCTGAGGAAGCCAAGCCAGGGGCCCCTCAGTTCAGGAAAGAGATTGAGGGGCTGGAGCGGGGCCAGAGAAGAGCAACGAGGCTGGAGAAGGGACTGGAGCACAAGTGCTGTGGGGAGAGGCTGAGGGAGCTGGGGGTGTTTGTGCTGGAGAAGAGGAGGCTCAGAGGTGACCTCAGCACTGTCTAGAACTACCTGAAGGGAAGTTGTGGCCAGGTGGAGGTTGGTCTCTTCTCCCAGGCACTCAGCAATAGGACAAGGGGGCACGGGGGGCTCAAGCTCTGCCAGGGCAAATTGAAGTTGGAGAGCAGAAAAAAATTCTTTGCAGAGAGAGTGCTCAGGCATTGGAATGGGCTGCCCAGAGAGGGGGTGGATTCCCCATCCATGGAGGTTTTTAAAGTGAGCTTGGCCGTGGCACTGAGTGCCATGATGTGGTAAAGGGACTGGAGTTGGACCAAGGGTTGGACTTGATGATCTCGGAGGTCTTTTCCAACCCAATCCATTCTATGATTCTATGAAGGTCTCCACTGCAGCAGGTGCAGAAGGGAGGTTTGTCTGTGCTCAAATATGTGTGTTCTTGAGGGAAACAGAAATGCTGAATTCAAATGCAAATCCGAGGAAAGGGATTATCTTGCACATTCCCTATGGAAATACACTACCACTATTATTGAGAAGACAAGGATGAAACTGCACTGGGGACGGGACAGAGGGAGGAACAGGAATGTATTTTGTTCCCATAAAACCTACAAGGGTGCTTGTTTTCATCATCAGTCCCAGATACAGAACACTGGAAAGGGTCTTCCTGCTGGAAAGCAAATGTGCTGAGGACACCCCAGAGGCAGCCAAGGGGTTTGCCTCCACTTCTCTGTGAGGGAGACAGGCTGGTGATGCCTGGGCCTGGAAATCTCTTCATTTCTAGACATATTTACTGACAGCTCAAAGTTCATTCTTTCTTCATGTGTTCACCCCCCTTAACCTTTACAAGAGAGCCCTTCTCTGTCCCCACTTCATAAATGCATGAATAACGACCTTAAATTTTACCAAACCAAAGTCTATTATTTGCACTACCTTCTACCACTTGACCTCCTCTTTCTTGCACATGTGACCAGACTGAATGTCACAATTCTCACTTAGTAGTCCCTATTTCTGTTCCTTCTCCTGTTCTCAGATCACCCTTGGGTTTTGCAGCACAATCACACTGAGGGTTCACCACCCTCTGTGATCACCCATCGTGCCTTTGCCCCTCCAAGAGAACCAGAACCACGGAAGGGACAAGGTTGGAAGGGACCTCAAAAAGCATCTGGTTTCCATGGGATCCATGAGCCTTTCAGTAAAGGAATTCCTTGAGTGCTTTAACTACTTCCAAACCTGAAGTTTCTCTTCATTATTTCTTTTACTGCTCTTTAATTTTTTATTATTGTTTGCCATTTTTCCAGCCTATAGTTTTTGCAGATTCCTCTTAAAACATCTCCATTTTTGCAAAGTGCTTTGAAATAAATAAGAATGTTACACTGGACCATTCTATGGATCTGACCAGTGCTAGATCCATCATCCTCCCCTACCCAAACACACATTTCCTTTCCAATTCTTTTGTTGAAAATGAGTAATTATTCACTCAAAATTGTACTATATTTAAAGATTGATTTGGCTATTAGTAGTAGAAGGCAAGCCTTAAAAAAATTCAATCTGTCTTTTAAAAACACCAAATAAAAGACAAACTAAAAATTATCATCCTGACAACAGAAGGTGATTTTTATGTTTTAGTTAATAGAAACTTGGAAAATTTTTAATTTGACTTGAAGGCATCTCAGAAATATCCATCTGGCTATAGATTTAACAGGAAGACTTGGGGGAACTGCTGTGAAATTTTATTTTCTCTCGATGACAGCATGGAAAGCCTTAATCATAGCAGCTTTGTCCTTAAAACATAAACTGTAACAGCGATGTATGGAAAAACTCATTAATCTGCCACGCAGACAACATGCCCTGTCATAAACAGACACACAAATTAAACACTGACTTGGCAGCTGTGAGGAATAACAATCCCAATTTACGTACACATGGACTATAAATTTATTGAGGGAACTTTGGGTTCCAAAAGGGGCAGAATTTTTAATTCTTCTTCCATCTGAAAAAGGACTTATTTCAAAATGTTTTCAACATGTATGTGCATTGCTAACTAATACTGCAGAAACTGCAGGGTAAGACAGCTTAGCCTTCACAGCTCAATTAATCAAGGCATTCACATCAAATAATTAAGATGTAGAAATTAATAATTAATTAATAGGCCGTTATTAATAGTATACACATAAAGGACTTTTAAAAAATTCTCTGCCTTTCATGGATTAAAGAAACACCACACTATGTGATGAGACATATAAAAACGAACACAATAACTTGTTTCTTTAATTAGTCTTGTCTCATTAGAATGTAAACAAAAACCCCTTCAAAACAGGTTAAGTCAATACACACAGAAGTTCACTTAGCAAGACTCAGAAAAACACCTGTGATTCTGCTGACTGCAAAGAAAAGAGGCAAGAAACTCTCTGTAGAGGATGTGTGTAAGTAAACACTCACCCACCCCTGTGACCTGCTGAAAGCAGCAACTGCTGACCCGGGAGGAACTTGGGCAGTTCTCAACTTGAGGGTTGACTTTGCTACTGCATTATCTCTGTACCTTATTTTTAATTAGCAAACCACAAATTAAAACAATTAAAAAGCCACAATTCCCCCACTTTGTTTCACATCAGTGTTCCCGTGGGACACCAGCACTTGGCAGAACTTGTAAATTTGGCACCGAAGTTTCTGCCATTTGAACTCCCAATCAAACCCCTGCCTCATTTAGGATGGCCCGTTCCAGCCATACACCTGTCTGGAAACTGCAGGGCTAATCACTGTTTCCAAGGAATACATCCCTCCAAAAGTTTGAGATTCCATCCAGAAGCTACTCAAGGTATCCTCTCTGTGGGGAAGGTGCTTCAGTGACAGAGAGATCTTTCACAGCTGCTCCATCACCAACACTGTTTGACCCAAGTCCTGTTTGCTCCCTATTCCTTAACTCCTTACTCCAGTCCTATTCCTGGGCCAAGCTTTAATCCCTCTGGTCCTCACGCCAAGGCCAAAACAATCTAAAATTTCCAGTGTCTGAATCTCCAGCCAGATGTGGAGTCTCACACACATGGAAGACTTTACCAACCCAGTGGTGGAGTCTCACACATGGAAGGATTTTCCAACCCAGCTCTGGAGTCTCACACACATGGAAGGATTTTCCATCCCAGCTCTGGAGTCTCACACACATGGAAGACTTTACCAACCCAGCTCTGGAGTCTCACACACATGGAAGGATTTTCCAATCCAGCTGTGGAGTCTCACACATGGAAGGATTTTCCAATCCAGCTGTGGAGTCTCACACACATGGAAGACTTTACCAACCCAGCTGTGGAGTCTCACACACATGGAAGGCTTTACCCACCCCATTATGTTGCAGCACAAGGACAGATGAGTGGATGGATCCACTCGGCCCATCCCCACGATCCACGTCCCACCAATGCTGATGTTGCCCATTCCCAAGTGCAGACACACCATGCACGGAACAGAAATGGAAAGGCAAGGCAGGGTGTGTTGTACAAAATGAGATATCTTGGAGCACATAACGAGACAACATATATTACCATAAATTATGAAGTGATTTAGGCATCAATGAGGGTTGTCATGAAATTTAATTTTAATGATTTGATATTCAAGCAAGAAACACCATAATTACTGTACCTACAATTCTCAATAACTTCCAATCACTGGTAGTGGCAACATTTTTGTTCCCATGTATCAAACAATTCCCCTCCAAGTGTGTCTGCTGTATTTTTTCATGTGGGAATAAAGTGTTGCTTACACATCACTGGGATAAACAAGCTCAGATTTACCTTTGATTATACTCCAAACATTCCTGTGCTTATTGTAAAACTCCTTCAGCAGTGCAGCTGAACACTCCAAGGCACAGGAGACTCAGCCAGCCCAGAAAAACCCCTGAAGGCTGAACTTCCCAATTGCACACATGAGACAATTTGCTTCCCTCTCATGACATGTAACATGTTCAACTGGACAGGTGAGGAACACATGGTGACACCCCAGTGTGGCAAAACAAACATATTTTAAATTAACTGAGGGTGTTGATGACACCTCAGCATCACTCACTTCCAAAGAGCAACTTGTCTGCCATATTTTCATCAGGAAACCAGGTCTCCAGTGTATTGCCCTGTGCATATCAAAGCTTAAAAAAACTCCTACAGACGTAAAGCAGCAAAAAATAATTTGATTTTTAATCTAGCTTTGTAATGAACCCTACATTTATTTTCAGGAGTTCAACAATCAACCCTCCAAACCTTTTGCTTCTCTTTCCTCCAATATACAAACTCACAGGAGAAGGAGGACAAATCTCCTGCCTTCTCTTTCTTTCCTTAAACAAGACTTGTTCTCTCCCCTCCCCAACGTAATTGTCTGAGAACAAAAGACCTCAACAAAGTAGAGCATGTTACTAATTGTCCCACAATGGGATACAAGGGAACATTTCAAGCCATGTGGAAACCAGAGAGGGGAATATGAAGATCTCTAATTAACATCTTGGGATACGGGGATGGAAAAATGAAAGGCTGATCCTTGTTTTTGTGTCTGCAGAACATGCAGCGATGAAAGACAGAAAAATGAGTGAACAAAACAATCACTGAGCCCAAATCATCATTTCTATAAAGTGACAGGGAGCAAAATGTGTTTCTCTGTCCTAAAATAGAGGGGAAAGGATGTCACTTCTCAGAAACACTGCTCAGATGTATCTCCAAGAACAGTCACAAGGAACACAGTAAATATTCCCAATTATTGGCTTAAAATACAGCAAATTGGAAGCTTAAGCTTTTCTGAAAGCTAAAATGGTGATTTTCATTAGTCACCAGAATAATCTTACTGTAGAAAAAGCCATCTATTTTCCAGATATTCTTGTAATGTCTTAAAGGATGTCACTTTTCCTTAATAAAATAATACCATCTTTTCTCTGTAGACAGAGTTATTGTAGCAGCTGTTACTGCCCTGAGACCACTGAAGCAAACTCCACTTCAGACCTAAAGTAAAAAGATTGTGTCCCATTCTACACATTTGATCCATTTTACTTGAATAAAAATAAGCCAGAGAACAGGAAGGAGTTGGAATGCACCAAATAACATGGACACTAAATAAAATTAAATTACAAAAAGAAGTGAAAGTGACCAAAACTGGCAAAAAAAGTTATAATTTAAATAAAGGTGTAATGAGGAAAACATTAAGAATGAGGGTGGAATGAAAAAGGGAGAGCAAAAGCGGAGAGGGGCAGAAATGAACTTTACTGAAAAGCATTTCTTTAAATTTTAATCAGATATTAACCAAGATCAATGTCAAAATAAAAACTTATAAAAGGAGAATCTAAGAGTGGGATGTTGAAAACCATTGTATATTTGGATTGAAAACTTCAGTCCTGAGAATGACTGTCCTATGTTAATAAACAATATCTAGAACCATTGTTTAAAAAGCTGTAAAAAGAGGAAATATTTCTATTTTTTTCCATTTTTTTTTAAAGAGTAACAAAAATCCCTTTTCTAGGAGTAGGAAGCTGATTTTAAGGCCCAGTGCCTGTTTCACCTGCCTCTCTGGATTAAATCCACCAGAATAAAATTAAAACTCTGAGCAACACAGGAGCCACATACACATTGTTATAATTAAAAGCACTTGTCAGTCAAGAAATAGATAATAAATGAGTGTAGAACCAACAGAAAACTCAGTGCAATTTCTAACCAACAGGAGAAATTACTTTGCAATAAGAATAAAAATCACCACCCTTAAAAGGTTTAAGTACATGCAACAAACACACAATCTGCCTTGAGAAATGACCGTTCCAAAAGACTTATTTTAAGGGTTTATATCTATTACTATATAATGATTTAAGGATATTTAAAACTTAATTATTAAATCCATCAGAAAATAAAAGTAATTCAATCAAAGGGATGCAAAGGAGTTTTATAAACTTATTTGTATGTTTATTTTTGTTTGTTAGATGTTCCAAAAACTGGGAATGAAAAATTTCAAGGAGTTTACCAACTACAAAAACGACGGGAAAAAGGAAGAGGCATAAAAACGAAATTACAAAACAACAGGGATAAGAATAAGAACATTTTGGTGACAGGACTGCTTTTTAAAATAGAGAAAAGTCAATTCCTTCCAATGAAAAGGCACAAGCACTTCATGTTACTGATATTTTTGTCCATTCCCTGGTAAAGTAAAATTGTGAAAATTCAACTGGGTTAAAGTCAATGGATTTTCCTCTTGGTTGAGCTTTGGGAGTCACCAAGGGCAAAACTCATTCCCAATTTCCTGCTGTTGTCACCTCTTCAGTACTTCTTTTTGACAACTGCAGCCCTTGCAGTTGGTGTGGTTTTACTTTGAATTTAATATTCCTACTGAGATTTGAAGCCTTGGAAGTGTCTCCCCTTAACTGAGTTTGCCAACTGCTGACCTGGGAGTGCAGCCCAAGTGTCCCAAAGAACAGAACGGTGCAGGGAGCACCAGACCAAACCCAGAGATTCCTTTTGCCCATTTTCACCTTTTTTAAGACGAAAACAGTGTTGAGGGGCAATGATCACCTGAGGAAGATAAACCAAGCAAGGGGGGGCAGAGCCAGCAGCAGGAATCCTGGGCAGATGAATTATGGCAAATAATGGTTGTAGTTAGCTACAAAATGAGCTTTCCATCACTGCAGGGGGGCTGTGAGAATCAATACTCAGAACAGCCTCCTTAATCTGAGATATATTTTCCCACAGAGACTGGGATTGCTTTTGCTTTGACTCTGTTTTTCTTCCCTGTAGTTTTCTTTCTAGGAAAAGTGATGAAATGGCTGGGGAACCACAGAAAGAGCATTTAAAACTGGGAAAGGACAACCAGTGAGATCAAGTCTGAACACCAGAACTACATTCAGAGCACAGGAAGATGATATTAAAACATTCTTCAAAAAAAAGTTCAATGAGCTCTACACCTCAGCACCAACTATTCTGTATTTTGTTATTTTCAGCACCAGATTCACAGCCAAAATAAATTCACTCGAGGTACTGCTGACAGTTAGTTGTCCACCTTAAAGAAAGCAAAACTCCTATTTTTGACCTGTGGTCAATGTTTCAAATCAAAGCAGCCCCAGATGTCCCCAGTGGTGTCTGCAGAGCTCAGAGGGTGAGCCCAGGGCACACTCACCTCTGGCACTCCCCCGAGTGCAGGATCAGGTCCTCGTTGTTCCTGGCACTGATGGTCACCTCGTGCTCCGTGGCGTTGAACACATCCAGGAGCAGATGGCACTGCCTGGTGCTGTTCACATGGGGGGGGAAAGGAGAGCACAATTAGCTCAGTTGGTTAAAACTTGGTTGTAATAATGCCAAGGTCATGGCTTCAATGCCCTGTGTGGGCCATTGACTTAAGAGTTGGACTCGATGATCCTTGTGGGTCCCTTCCAACTCAGACTAGTCTGTGATTGATTTCAACAACACAGCACTGAGTTACTACAAGTGTATCAGAATTAATACCTGGACACAAATATGGATTAAAAACCCACATACATTCCCATACAGGTCTTATATACTGCTCTGATTTTAAGAGTATCTGACTGTTTTGATTAAAAAAACCCTATTTTAATTCCAAACAGAAAGGTCTACCCTAAAGAGAAGTTCCATGACAATTCTGACCTGCACCATATCAAGCCCCCCAACATCTGATCACCTGCTTATTTTCTCACTCTGCAGCTTCCACACTCACTTCTGTGGAAAAAGCCACAGAATTTCATGAGTTCTTTGAGTATTCACATAAAAAACCTTTTAATATTTCAAATTACCTTGACAGTGCCTCTTTAAGAAACAGATTTACCAGCAAAAATTGAAACTGGTTTAAATTCAGTGTCAAGGAGCAATTGCATTTCCTCACCCCCAGAGCAAAGGGAGCAGCAAGGAGAGCATTTAACCATCAGAAGGACCACTCTGAGAGAGAACTCAGCTCTCCCCCAGGCAAGCACAGGCACCTCTCACTGAAAACCTTCCATTCCTTTGGTTTGCTTATTTTACTATTCTTCAAATCAAAATTTCCCCAGAAACATTGGGTATAAACAACCCAACTTCATTTCTGGTAACCTTAGAAAATAATACTAATGAAGTAGGAACTTTTTATTCTAATAAACTTTAAAAATTCTAATTAATATTATTTATCATAATAAATGCCCTTATTAATTGAAATAACATTAATAATCTTTAATAATGTGTTATTTTAGTTAATAATTAAGAAAAATAAATTAAATTTTAATATTCTTTATTATATTATATTCTAAGTAATACTCTAAACAAAGTACTCTCATTTATAAATTTTTTCCTCCTTGTGAAACTAAGCAGAAAAAGCAGAATTGAGTGATTTTAATAAAACACACATGGAAAATTATCAGAACCAGATACCAAAATGCCAAATACAATCATAATACAATGCACAAGGAAAACAATCAGAGAATTATCAGCACCAGAGACCAAAGTGCCAGATCCAATCATACAACTGCAATAATGCCTTATCAGTCTACTCTGAAATTCAAAGCTTCCTAGGAAGCCACTTAAGAACACAGAAATAGCCCCAAAAGGGAAGGAAAAGGAGTGTGCTGGTGAGGTGAGAGTTGGCAGAGCCATCCTCCCAACAATTTGATGTTCAAGTTCCAGTTGTACCTTGGGCACCCAAGACTATTTATCCTATTGCAGAACAATTTACAACTGAACTGAGATGTCCATTGCAAAGGCAACAAAACTCAGGAGGTCCAACAGTTTAAGGGCTGCTCTTCCCCTTCAGAAACAGGTTCTCTGGTTGTCCTAGTTCAGCAGGTGGGACCAGTTTATCACTGTGTGGGGGTGACCAAAGCTGTACATTCTACACCCTCGATTCATTTCCCATGAACTGTTACCAATGGACCGTTTGCAGCAGCTGCCCAGGGCACACCTGACCCCTCAGGCTGGGAGATGGCTGGGAAAGAAGCCTGTGAGATAAGAGCTGGGATAACTCCCCTCCAGGGAGTCATTAGCACCTTCACACCCACCTGAGGGGTTGTGTCTGCTGATGGGCCAGCAACGATTCCAAAATCCCCCCTGAATCACAGTGTCAGATCACTCAGTGTGAAACTCCCTGCCCTGGGGGAGGAACTGGGTGCTCCCACCTGGACCTGAGGGTACATAATCTGGGGGTTTGAAGACCTTGGGGAACCACTCATTGGATCCAGAGGAGGACCAGAACCTCCACAGGAGGAGACCACCCCTTTCAACCAGACTGTGACCACCACTCTCGACCAGACTGGGACCATCATCTGCACCAACAGGTTTTTTCACTTCCTTTTACTTTGGGCTTGGGGGAACCACGTGGGGCTCAGCACAGGGGCCAACAAACCCCTTTGTGCTTGTGCCCCAGGGGGCTGGGTCATACTTTTGGGTTTTGTGGGTTAAACCCAATTTCTCTTTGTGCCATTGCATTTATTGTAATATCGTTATTAAACTGTAACTCTGACTTACAATCTCTCTTGTGCTGGGTTCATTTCTCCTGCCAGTTTACCTTAAAACCAGCACACTGGTTCATAACACAGCTCTGTTCAGGAGGAAAGGTGTTGCCAACCCTTGAGGTGGAACAGCCCCAGGACAGGCACAGGAGGTCACACAATATATAATGACAATGATAATGACAATGATAATGTCTGGGGCAACCAAGCCCCATGTGCAAAGCAAGCACTGCTGGGGGACAGCACCGTGTCTTTTAGGAAAAACAAACACCAAAAGTGGGGGTGGAGGTGGAGGCTTTTTTAATATGTATTTAAGACTTTCCACTGTCTTTGTCTAAAACCCCACTGAGTACAGAGAAGAGTGCAGGAAGGTTGGGGAGAGCCTGGAGCAAACGTGTCAAAACACAAGAATTCAGAACAAAGAAGGAGTCATGGCTGTGATAGAAACTCCCTGACTTAACAACTCTCCAGAAAGAAATAACTGGGAGGGCAGAACTCAAGTCAGCTGCAATCCTGTCACCAGAAAGCATTACAAAGAAAGGGGGTTTAAAAAGGCTGTTATCAACTTCTGTGTCATTCCTGGAGGGTGGAGTTGGGTCCCAGACAAGCTCTGCCTCTCCAGCACATACAACGTGGTGACCTGAAGGGAGACCTCCACAAAATACAATCTGTTATTTCTGCCACAGCAAACCCAAACAACCATCTGAAAAAACACTTCTGCAACATCTTCTGGCAGCAGAACCAAAGTTTTGCCAATAAATCAATTTATGCCTCAAAGGACCTGCACGAGCTGCCCTTCAGGACTAAACACCAGCACTAATATTAAAAACTCCCAAATAGGAACTCTGGAAAATTATTCATCGTCATGACATTTATTTCCTCCTCTTCAAACCCTACACAAAATAGACGTGTAGGAGAAGTAATTCTTTCCTTGTCAATTTTGAGTTAATTCTCCAGGGAAATCTTTAAGTAAGAAAATAAAAATTGAAGTTACAGAATTATTACAGTACTTTGAAAACTTAGAAGAATTAGATGTTAGTATAAAGAGATTGAAGGTAACATTAAGACTGTAGAAAAAGCATTAGATCTTCAGAGTAAATACAGGACAGTATCAAAGAAACTATTAGAGCAATGAAAACATAATTAAAGGCTACAAATACATTTGAAATAAACCTTCAAATACTGGGAACTGAATTCAAGTAAGGAAACCAAGAGAGCATGAACTCTGGAAAATTAGAGGGAACATCCTAACAAAGTCAAAAGGAAAGAAGAAAGACTCAAGTTGTTAAAGAGCAATTTGCTGAAGACCTGAAAACTTGCTTGATTTTTATTTTCTTTTACTTTTTTTAACATGCCATGATCAATAGGACTGTGTAGAACTGATGATGTTGAGTTAGAAAAGGTCCAGGAAAACAAAGAATTAACAAGAAAGCCAAATAATTCATATCAATTTTCCCTCCAGGTGAACTTAGAGATTTGTTCCTTTGTGAGACAGGAAAGAGAGACCCATCTCAGCGTGAGATTTGAGAGGCAAATCCTTTTCCTGCAAGTGTGAGAGAGAACTCTGAACTCCCACATTTAAGTCCAGTCATCAATCTGTTGTTTAAACTCAGCTTTTTACCAGAGACTTTCCAACATCATATTGTTTTAAGGATATTAAGGCAATGGAGTAAATCTTTGGCATTAGTGCTGAGCTCAACACTACATAAATTAGGTTTTTATTCAAAGTGTGGAAGCTTAAAAAAAAAACACCTTTAAACACTGAAAATAATAAATGGATCTGAAGCTGATTAAATTATACACCATCATGGCCTACTGACCCTTTTGGCTGAGAAATACCAGTCACAAGCCACAGATTTCTGGAACTGGGAAGGACCATCCACATACACACAATTTTTCCTCCCCTTTCCAGACCATCCACGACCATTCAGTAACTCACAGTAAATATTGAGTTGGTTGGGGTGGGCACATTTTAGAAGGCTGGGTTGAACATGTCCAAAATAAGGCAGTTTGTGTTTGGGGGGTTGGTTTTGTGCTTTACCATGGTCTTATACACCATATTAAACCATAGTTTTATTCCATAAACTTGTGGGCTCAGAAGCTTTTCAGAAAAAAAATATTAATTAGTACAGAGTTTTCTATTCCTGCAAAACCTGAATTATCCTTTTCATGGATTATTCTGGAAGATGCAGGACAAAAATACACAATTGCACCACAAAACTCTCATATCCCACATATCCACCCTCCCATCACCTCATCATACACCCCCCAAACTTTCTCACCTCCCCAGGTAAAGTGATTATATAAATTATATCATGTATTTCCCTATGAAATGAAATATAAAATTGTTCAGAAAAATAAACCAAACACCATAAACACAATAACTGCTTTTTCTGAACAGAGTGATACTCAAATTATTACATTATGTTAAAATTCCATATTAAATGAAGATGAATTAAAGCTGTATTGGACCTTATATAGACAAGAGGATAAGGAACAAAAGTTCTTGAAAGAGTTTTACTCTTCTTTCCATCTATCAAGTCAAGTGCTAATGGAAAGGAAATCAGGCTGGTTTAAATAAACAGAGCCTAAAGGCAAGATTCTAAAAAATCACAGCATCCAAATACTTCCCATTTTGATGATCTTCCCTATTTGTTCATGATGTTTGCTTTTGAAAAGTTCTCCATAAATGTCACCTCCAAGATTTTCTTTTACAATGACACAAAACTCCACAGGTTGAACAGGTAAAAACTAAAATTGTGCTGTATTTTTAAAGTAGTTCCAGAGCATCTTTCTTGGTGCTCTTGTGTCTCCAGTAGGGTCTCTCTAATTCAATTTTTACTAAACTATCTAAAAATGAAGTTTTCAAGACTAACTTTAGATTATGAAGCCAAATTATCCATCTTACTGGCAAAAGGTCTTCTCACATATTCCAAGAAGTGTCCTCATCTGACTTCTCCCAGTTGCAAACCTTTTCAATTATGCTAAATATTCCCAGCACATCTATAAATATTTGCAGATTTATGTTCTCCCATCTCCATGTGCCAAACCATACACATTTAACATTTTGATCTCAAACATCAGTTCTCTCAATCTCTAAGCTGCTTTTTGCTGCTCTCCCCTGAACCCCCTGCAATGTTACCCCACGGGGAAGGTGGAGGTTACCAGGATGATTTAACTACTGGATGTAACTCGTGTCATGAGTTACCACTCAGCAGAATCCATATTGAAAAAATTATGTGTGAATAAATAGGGAATATATTTTATAATGACATCCAGTCCTAAGAACATTGAAGTATATTTATTAAATCCATTGCTGGACAGATTTTTCTATTCATTTACCAGTTCAACAAGGCCAAGTGCCGGGTCCTACCCTTTGGCCACACCAACCCCTGCAGCGCTCCAGGCTGGGCACAGAGTGGCTGGAGAGCAGCCAGGCAGAAAGGGACCTGGGGGGACTGAGGGACAGGAAGCTCAACAGGAGCCAAGAGTGTGCCCAGGTGGCCAAGAAGGCCAATGGGATCCTGGCCTGGATCCAAACTAGCATGGCCAGCAGGCCCAGGGCAGTGACCCTTCCCCTGGACTCCGCATTGGTGAGGCCACACCTTGAGTGTTGTGTTCAGTTCTGGGCCCCTCAGTTCAGGAAGGATATTGAGGGGCTGGAGCGGGGCCAGAGAAGAGCAACGAGGCTGGAGAAGGGAGTGGAGCACAAGTGCTGTGGGGAGAGGCTGAGGGAGCTGGGGGTGTTTGTGCTGGAGAAGAGGAGGCTCAGAGGTGACCTCAGCACTGTCTGGAACTGCCTGAAGGGAAGTTGTGGCCAGGTGGGGGTTGGTCTCTTCTCCCAGGCACTCAGCAATAGGACAAGGGGGCACGGGCTCAAGCTCTGCCAGGGGAAATTGAAGTTGGAGAGCAGAAAAAAATTCTTTGCAGAGAGAGTGCTCAGGGATTGGAATGGGCTGCCCAGAGAGGGAGTGGATTCCCCGTCCCTGGAGGTTTTTAAGGTGAGCTTGGCCGTGGCACTGAGTGCCATGATGTGGTAAAGGGACTGGAGTTGGACCAAGGGTTGGACTTGATGATCTTGGAGGTCTTTTCCTACCCAATCCATTCTATGATTCACTGCACAAAATAAGAGCTTTATTATTTGTATCGTTTAGCTGAATTTGTCTGGCTCCCATTTTGATTGGCCTTTACTATTACTGTTTGCCATTAACAAAACACTAAATTTAATTATTTTCTCCACATAGAAACATCTGATCACTTTAAACAGGTCATATCTTAGTCTCGGGTCTTATCTTAGTCTTCCTCCAAACTAAACAGATTGCTCTTCAAACACCCAAACGAGTTTTTTCTCCACCCTTCAAAGCTCTACGACTTTTTGAACACTGAAATACTGAGAAGAGCAGACTGGAGACAGCTGCCTATCAGGTAGTTGATTCTCATTCTGAATGTAGCAAATGTGAACATTTAATTTAAAAACCTGGCTGTATAAAACCAAGGAGGGTTTTGAAAATGCTACAGAACTTTTTTATCACATAATGAAAAGATCTGTTAGAGCACAGGCCAAGAAATGTGCTGTTTACTCCTTCTCTTGCATGATTTGTAAAGGTTTAATGATCAGGATTTCTGCCCCAGAGACCTTACCTGCTGAACAGGATGAACAGCAGAAAGATGGAAACCCTTGGAAACCAGAATGGAAATTCTGAAAATTATGTCCGATTTCAGAAAGCCTCAAAGTTCTACCCACCAAAGTGAGGAACTCCTCAGCTCCCTCACCACAGCCAAGGCTGTTCTTGCTCTGTCTCCAAACCCTCAGTGAAACCAAGCTGGAAAAACTGCTTAACTTTAAACACAAACCCATGAAAAGCCTCAGATGCTGCAGACTCTGTCATGAACTGGTGACTTCTTGACAAGACCAAAGCATTTCAATTAATGATATCCATTAATGGTACAAAGGAAAATTAAATTGAACCCACAGCTGGATGAACTGACACTTTGAATTTAACAGTGTCAGACCTGCTCCAAATCCTCTTTCTTTGCTCTAACTCAAATACAAGAGCAGAGTCTGAGCCTCAGCCCTGGCCACAAGAGATCTGCAGCTGTAGTCTCCTCAGCTGGATGGTGAGGTTAAGATAGGAAGGAAAGTTTCCTGCCTCAAAAAAAGTTTAAAAGTTGCCTTGTCCATCACCTTGAATTTGTAGAATTTACAGATAAGAATATCCTTACTTCTCTTCCCAGCTTTCCCCCCAGGTGAAGGCAGCAGCCCTGTTGCACTCAGGATTGATTCATCTCCATATTCACTATCTCACCACCTTTGTGATAAGCAAGACCAGAATTTCTGAACTTTGTAGGCTCCTTTTTAAGACACTTTTGTCCTGATGGCTCAGTCAATTAACATGGCATGGCCAATTGCAGAAGACAATTAATACAATTTTATTACTACAGATTTACCTCTGCTTCACGGCAAAAAGTGCTTAAACAAGTAGATCCCTGATGCCCTTCAAGCCTTCACTGAGCTGTGGGACAGAACTTCCAACATTAACTTGTTATCTCTTCTACCCTGTCTGAGGGCAAGCAAGCAAGCAAATGTTTCTTACTTTTGTGGAGGTAAAAATGTAAAATAAAAACTACAAAAATGAAAAGGAAAGGGAAAAGATTTAATCCAGATAATAAATGCCATGATAACTTTCATTTTGAAATGACAGCTCAAGTAAATTATAGAATACAAGTTCTTGTAATGACTTAACAAAAACAGCCCAGTACCTCAGAATTTAAGCAATGAAGTCTCAGCTGTAAATCAAAAGGAAATCAGATTTGAGTTCTGAACAGAGCACATAAAAGTAAAAAAAAATATTCATATTATACCACACCTGTACAATGCCTCTTCTGGAAAACCATTGAAAACAGATGCATTGGAAACTTCCAGGTTGTTAAAGAAAAATCACTTATTGAACCTGGAAAACCTTACAAAGGCCTAAGAAAGTCCCACTGAAGGGATAAAACTCTGGACATCATTAAGAAGGGTCCTGGAATTTTGCAAACAGCTGTTCCAGATACCCTGTTCTGACATTGCAAGTAGCATTAAATTTGCTTTCTAAAGCAGTTCCTAAAATAATAAACCCATGCCTGTTGTGTTACACTTTCAAGCAGCAAAGTGCTCCATAGACTTTCTTACCAATAAAGCCATATGGGGTTTAGGTATTTTTATAAGAACTAGAGACAATCCAAAAAAAAAAATCTTCATTGTCTCATTTTTAAACACTTTTTACAAAAACTATTTCAGTGTTTCATTATCTTTGCCCAACCTAAAACTCCCCTGCCATTTGCAAAGGTCATTATTTGCTCAATACCTGCCAAGAAAAACAGAATCTGACCCCTCCTGGCAGTGCCATGATTCAAAACCCCAGTCCATTGTCAGTCATCTTTCCTTTGGCAAGGCCAAGAGTTTCTCTAAACATGTGCTTTAGCACAAGTCACATTTTATCCCTCTTCCTGCTCCAGACTTTCTCCAGCTTGTCCACTTGCCTTCATGTTCAAGCCCCAGACTTTCCTTGAGGCTTTACTTCTGCTCACAAAAACAAAAAGAAACACTTCTATTTTTGCAGGCTCTGTGCTGCCCATCCCTCCTTGGACATTTTTGCCATGGTATGATCCTGGTGACTCACTTCTTCCCTTTGCAAATCGAATATTCTCCCTGATATTCCCCTCTTGCCTATTTTTGGATCTCTGAAGTCTACCATGAAAAGGTCCTAGGCCCAGTGGGAATCTCTTGGACCAATTAAGTTCACTCTCAACTATCATGATTAAACTTTTAGTACATAATTGTACTGAAATAATCTCAGAATTTAAAGCCAACAAAATTCTTGCTCACACTATGCACAGAGGTTTGGGTTTTGTACAATAATCCTGCTGATTATTAATACTGATTATACTCAGTGGCTGATGCATCTTAGGCAAACAGATTTTGGTGATGTGGCATTTGATCCCCATCACACATTGCCATGATTTTTAAAACTCACTGTGATATGAGAAACTTCTCTGACTTAAAGCAAGAACCAGAGACATGACAATTTATTTCACACACTCAAACTCAATCATTTACACACAAATTTTGGGTAAGATTCTGCACAACAACAACTGTAATGCACGACATGCCCCAACTGCCAAGAGGAGCAGAAAGAAGTCATCACATTTCACAATCAAATGCGACATCCTGATCCTGCTAAAATAAACCATTATGACAAAATGTCTGAACCTCAGAAGTTGTCCAGTGCACATGGATTGCTTTCATCCCAGTCTGCAGTTAAAGGAGGCAAAACTCCTCGTCCCAGTTCAGCAGGTGGGACCAGTTTATCACTGTGTGGGGGTGACCAAAGCTGTGCATTCTACACCCTCGATTCATTTCCCATGAACTGTTACCAATGGACCGTTTGCAGCAGCTGCCCAGGGCACACCTGACCCCTCAGGCTGGGAGATGGCTGGGAAAGAAGCCTATGAGATGAGAGCTGGGATAACTCCCCTCCAGGGAGCCATTAGCACCTTCACACCCACCTGAGGGGGCGTGTAGCTCATGGGCCAGCAACGATTCCAAAATCCCCCCTGACTCACAGTGTCAGATCACTCAGTGTGGAACTCCCTGTCCTGGGGGAGGAACTGGATGCTCCCACCTGGACCTGAGGGTGCATAATCTTGGGGTTTGGAGACCTCGGGGAACCACTCATTGGATCCAGAGGAGGACCAGAACCTTGACAGGACTGGGACCATCATCTGCACCAACAGGTTTTTCCCTTCCTTTTACTTTGGACTCAGAGGAGCCATGTGGGGCTCAGCACAGGGGCCAACAAACACCATTCTGTTCGTGCCGCAGGGTGCTGGGTTATACCACTGGGTTTTGTGGGTTAAAACCAATTTCTCTCTGTGTCACTGCATTTATTGTAATATTTTTCTTACATTATAACTGATTTATAATCTCTCCTGAGCTGGGTTCATTTCTCCTGCCGGTTTACCTTTAAACCAGCACACTCCTAAATGAGCAACTTGGAAAACTCGTTCCCATAATTCTTTATCTCCATGTTGCTGATGCCATTGGAAGTTTCCAGCATGGCCTTCACCTTACAGTCACTATACCAGAGCCAGACAGTCCCCAGTGAGAAGGGAGCCCGGGCTCACCTGGTTGCTGGCAGGGTGCTGACCCGGGTGAAGAACACCGACGGCTCCACCTCCACGTGCAGGCCCAGGGAGAGGTTCCTGTAATACCCTTCCACATGTCCTGGGCCACCAGAGTACTTGAAATTCAAAATGGCTTCCAGAGTCTGGAGAAATAAAAGTAAATGACTTGTTAGTTATTTTTGACTAATGTGCATTTCACAAGTTCAGTTCAATCAGACCACAGATGTGATTTGCAGATTTGCTTTCCTGACCCATCCGTTCTATTATCTCGGGAAAAAAGACAGAGAGGTGCTGGAGCGGGTCCAGAGAAGAGCAACGAGGCTGGAGAAGGGAGTGGAGCACAAGTGCTGTGGGGAGAGGCTGAGGGAGCTGGGGGTGTTTAGCCTGGAGAAGAGGAGGCTCAGAGGTGACCTCAGCACTGTCTGGAACTGCCTGAAGGGAAGTTGTGGCCAGGTGGGGGTTGGTCTCTTCTCACAGGCACTCAGCAATAGGACAAGGGGGCACGGGGGGCTCAAGCTCTGCCAGGGGAAATTGAAGTTGGAGAGCAGAAAAAAAATCTTCACTGAGAGAGTGCTCAGGCATTGGAATGGGCTGCCCAGAGAGGGGGTGGATTCCCCGTCCCTGGAGGTTTTTAAACTGAGCTTGGCCGTGGCACTGAGTGCCATGATGTGGTAAAGGGACGGGAGTTGGCCCAAGGGTTGGACTTGATGATCTGGGAGGTCTTTTCCAACCCAATTGATTCTATGATTCTATTCTATGAAAAACTAAAGGGTACAGCACAAAGTCAGGTGGAGTTCCCTTTATATAATTCCTCTCCATACCACATTTAACACTGAAAAAAGGAAGAGCTTATTCTTGCTTAGAAGACTTCAGGGTTTATTAAATGCCATGTTCCTTCATACTCTAGAAAAATAGTCCCCACTTCATTACCTGCATAATCAAATGGAAAAGCTTCCAAGTTTTGGGGCAGATATAGACCATACAAAGCTGAAAGCATCTGGTCTCTCAACAAGTCCTTGCAAACCTACCCTCGTCTCCGTTAGCCCAGCGATCAGAGCAACACTGACACTACATCCTATGCTGGAGCTTCTGTTCAGAAGGACAGATGTTTCCTTACAAATATTTATAAACAACACCAATCTTCTCTTTGGCTTTTAGTACATTCTTTGTATTAAAATAAGCAAAAAACAAACAAACAAACACAACCCAAACCTCACATCAACAACTTCTCCAGGACAGCCATTCTATTTATCAGGTGCCATCAATCCTCAGACAAGTAAAAGAAGTCTCCATTTCAACAGAAGATTTACAATACAATTCATGAAGCTGTTACTTTTTTCCATAAGCTCTAAGGAACAATCTAAGGATTTTCTAACTTACAAAAGAACATTTCTGTTTGATACCCATTCTGTTTCTGAGTCTGGCTCAAGGAAAAGAAACAGAGAATCAATTCCTTAAATTACCACAATCCAGTGATTCAAAGAATATCAAAATCCAAAGTCAGACATTTTGCTGCATGTTCTGCTATTTCCAGCCTGCTTTTAAGTGGGTAAATCCAATTCCTAATTTAGTTTAATTAAAATTCATGAGAGTCACTTTACAATACAAATCAAAACCTTCACTGGGCATGCTGGACATAGCCCTTTATTCTGTTTATGTCAATCCCTAATTGTAGTTAATGAACTCAAGTTTATGTTATGTCAGGAGAGCTAATCAATATTAAATGGAAAAAATAAAAAAGCACAAACCCATTCAAAACACACTTCATCCTAACTGACCATTTAATAAAAATCAGAGCCAGGGTCCACAAGTACAGAGACCTGACACTACTTACATGGCACTGAGAGAAGGGACTTCAGTATCAAGAAATTGGGAAAACCTTCTGCATGTTCTGTATTATTGCTGAAATACTCACAGGATCCTGCTTGGAAAAGCCCCTGTGCTATGGAACCAAGGGTCTCTCTCCTCAGCACCACACCACAAAGCTGCCTTACACAGCCCCATGTCATTACAGGTACACACATAATGGATGTTTGACAGGTCACAGAGCACGACCATTCCAGATTCAAAACCCTGAGCATCCCATACCATGTGAAAAACCTCCAAAAAAAGGCCAAAAAATACAACCACTCTGTGCCACTGATGAGCAGGAGAGTTTAAGGGCACCCCCACAATCCTGGTCCCTGCTGGAGTGAGGAACTTGTGACAGAAATCCTGCTGCTGATGCTCTGTGTCCCCCACACCCCAACCTAAGAACAAGAACACCAAATGGTTTTCTATCAATCCAGACAGCAGGAGGACATCCCTTCTGCCTCAAAAGGTAAGATCTGACCGGGGACATGTGACCCTGAGGACAGCAGAGATGTTGAGCACCTCTGAGAAGTGCAGAACACCCCAGCCCATTTCCTTTCTCTGGCCACGATAATTTGAATGTGCACACACAAAGATCAAACATCAGCACTGCAGGTGGAGGTGCAGAGAGGGAGCAGGACTGAAGGAAATATTTTTTTCAGAACCCTTGAGGTGATTAGAGGGAGTTTTATTGCTTAGGATTTATACAACATGAACCAAATTCAATCTCCTTTAAAGCCCCCTATGCACATGTACCTCAGCAAGGACTCCACACACAATATGAGAGATTGATTTTCTACCTCTGTGATAGAAAAATTATTCCTACACCTTCATAAACCTATAAAGCTCCAATTTAAAATAATTTACCACTCTCTCCCACAGCTCCTGCAGAGAAGAACAGCCCAGATGCTCCAACCCCCAATTTAAATAATGTTGTATCCTTCCTCCCTGTCAAACCTCCACAAATCCCAGCCCGAGCTGCAGCTTCTCTTTGTCTTTACAAACACCAACAGAATTTGAGAGGTTTCTCCAAAGTGCATCCCCGTGGCAGGAGGTCACTGTGAACATCATCCTGCCTGTGGATGATCCATAAAAAGCAAGGGAAGGAGAACACTGCACTCCCAGGGCAGGCAGGAGAAGGAACCTCTTGATAACTGATCCCATCTGCAATTCAGAAAACCTGTGGACTGGGGGGAGAGTCTTTTTTCAGCAGAGCTCCATTGTGGAAACTCAGCAGTAAAACTATAAACACATTATTTACTATTTACTATGATGGCTTTGGCTTCACAATTTTTTAATGATTTCATTGATCCTTCCTTCTATCAATGAAGTAACGGGAGAAAAGTGTTTCCAAGGTGACTCTTATCCAACAGCCCCCAACATCAATAACACCCACAAGAAACATTTTAAGATAAACTATAACAAATTACTGCTTTGCTTTCTCACACATTTTGTCCTCAGACTATTTTCTGCATAGGGCTGGTACCAGGTGTGGTTTTTCTCTCCAGTTTTTCGTGGAAATCCTTCCCATGTTCACTTCTATAATAAAATTAAAACAAAATCAGAGAAGAACTGTTGTTTCAGTAACACGATGCCACTGACAAAAAGCAAAGCTTTGGGTATTAAGAGTTTCCCAACTAACTGACAACAGCCAGTGCCTTCTGCCAGTCCCTCAGGAGTCACTCTGAGCAGCAACACCTTTCCATGATGATTTTTAATTGTCCCTGTAAAGGAGTTCAAAGTTCAATGTTTCAGCTCAAGAAGTTGTCTTGGCCCAATGGTCTGCTAAAGGAACCAGAACTCGATGACATGAGAATCCACCTGCAGAGATTCAATCATTATATCCTCTGGGTAAAGGAAAATAAACATTCCACAGGAGAACATTAACCATCAGCTGAATTTCATATTAGTAACTGTCACAATTACCCTTTTTTAAAAAAAAACATCCTTCAATATATGAAAAGCTTTAAAAAAAACTCATTTTCTTTTAAAAATAGCCTTTAAAAAACTGTTGAACCACAACATTAGAAATAATAAACAAAGAAACAACCAACAATGAGAACAATGTACACAATCTGTGAATTAGTAGTCAGGAAACTCAAATTTACAGCAATATATTGTAAATAAGCAAACAACCAATAAGGGTTCATTTACTTTCCTCCTCCCTGCTGAAAACCACTTTTATACTTTTAAATTTTGGGGGTTGCAAACTTTGCAAACTTGGAAACAGTTCAGATCAGAAGCTCCTGAGTTTAATTCTCACATCATTTATTTTGTTTGGTAGATTCGTTTCTTTATTCTTTGTTTCTTTATTCCTAAGCAATTTCACTGGCAATAACTGAGTTTATTCCTGTGTGTATCTTGCTACTGGAAAAACGAGAAGATTCTGTTATTATTACAAGCTTTTTTCTTGCAGTGTCCCATAACCACACACACCTCCTGCTTTTTGTGTTTCAGAGAGCAAAGCAAGATTTTGGCCTCAAATTTTTGCCAAACTCCAACATTCATTTTGGAACTATTTCTCGTTGGTGTTTTCCATGATTAAATTAAGAACTCAGACTTTGTAAGACAGGCTCACATACATTACAGTGCCTTTTCAGGTATTTTCTAAACTCCCTTAGTGTGGTAAAAATGACACTAAGTAGATCTCAGCACTTAACACAAGACAAAAAGTCAGTACTGAGCTACAGGCAGTTTGGTCCCAAGAAACTGCAGATGTTGACTGCAATAACAGCAAAGAAACACCAGGCTGTGCCACTGCAGACTCCTCCTTAAGACAGAACACCTAAAAACTAAGAACTAAGGGGGAAAATCAGCATGAAAACCAGATTAAAGCTATACAAATTCAGAATATAATCTTTCCATTTTAGTTTCTGAGCAGCTTCTAGAAGACAATTCTTGCTAATGGGTATAATTTCTCATGGGGTTAGGGCTGGAAATTTGAAAATGAATTTATTTCTAGGTGTGTAATATTCAAATGCACTTTCCTTTGGGGAAAAAAATATATATAAATATACATATATGACTTGCCAAACAATAAACACGATTTATCCCCAGATCCCATCAGGATCCTGCCCTGCTTCTCACCCAAAGTCCCGATACCAGCACCCTCTCCAAGCATTCATGAGTGTTCTGCCATTCTTTCTGGTTTTTAGCCCCTTTTCTCACTTGATACCTTCTGTTTTCTGGTTTGTTTGGGTGTGGGATTTTCCTGTGAACTGACCACAAACCCCAGTTTTGCTGAACTCTCTCTGTCTCCCTCCTTTCCCCTCCTTCCCTGACCACTCCACTCCCACACTCGACTCTGGTGGGCAATCAGTGACATTCACTGATGACAAAGAGAAATAAAAATGCACCACTTCATCAGTTCCACCTCCCAAAAGAGGACCTGCCTCTACAAACCCCATTCCTCAATTTCTCTTCTGTGTGGAAGCTTAAAATCTTTAAAGAGCTCCGAGTATTGTGTAAATAAGTCGTGGCTCAGGAATTTCAGCTGCCTAAGAGCAACCAAACAAATGAGCTGGCAGTAAAAAGAGGAGTGTCTCCAGTTAAACACACTCCTTCAGCAGCAGGACACCCTGGCAATACCAACCTACTGCCAGCAGCAGAGATGCCCCTCACAAATGGGCATTACTGAAGCAAATCAGTTGGTTAAAACTTGGTTGTAATAATGCCAAGGTCATGGGTTCAATCCCCTGTGTGGGCCATTGACTTAAGAGTTGGACTTGATGATCCTTGTGGGTCCCTTCCAACCCAGAATGGTCTGTGAGTCTGTGAAATCCTAAAGGATCCTTTTGAAGCCAAGCACAAGGGATATGCTGCTCCACCAACACAGTTCCCACAGGAATACAGGGCATGGAACAAGCTGGATGGGGTTTATAAGGGAAAGACCAAAACATGAGCATTGGGCAGGAAATGGAGATGCCTTCATAGCGCAAACCAAGGAAGATGGGACTCAAAGACATCAACTTCACTCCTTGGAGCAATTTGTGAATACAAAGACTGTGCCTGTATTTAGGGCTGATCTCAGAGTTCAGTCCTGGCACTTGGGAATGCCCCAGCCCTGCCTGTGCATTTATCTGGTTATCAGAATTAACAGAGATCAGCACTTCCTTGAGCTTTAATATATGATGCTCTAATGAAAGACAAATACTTGGGACTTTTGCTCCTTCCTCCCATCACTGAGTCTCCAGCCCATGAATCTACAGAGTAACCTGACAAACAGTAAAGTCTGTAGGAAAATCAGGCTTAAAGGATAAATTTGTGTAAAAAAATTAGGCTTAGCAGCAGTGTTGGCAGAGGCAACAGGTGCCTCTTTTATGCCCCCGGGCTGAACATCCTGATGCCCACTTGTGCTCAGGAGGATAAAAGGGAAAAGAAAATACTCCCACACCAATAAAGAGGAAAAGCAGAGAAAGTGTTGACTAGCTCCAAATTCCCTCTTTGGGAGGACAAAACTCTCTAATCTAATGGGAAAAAAAATCCTCCAACTAAATGTCAGTAGCATCACGTCTTTATTACTCCCTAAGGAAAGAACAGCATTACTGAAATCTGAACATTCTCACAACACACTCCATGGTTTCGGAGACACACACAATTCTTAGCATTGAGTGTTTGGACCAGTCTCTTACTGCAAAACTCAGTCCTTAAGGGTGTGGGTGTTGCTGATACGTCCAAAGCTTCTTCCATGCAGGAGCTCACATCGTTCCTTTCCACTGGGACCCTCCTTTACTTAAAATACTGATATTGAAAAGACATTTAGGAGGAGAAGTGTAGTATGTCAGTTGTGTTAAGGACAGCATGAAGCCTTTACCTCACAACGTTTAACTCAAGATCAGTATTCTTCCAAAACTGAAAATAAATTAGTCCTCCCTAATGTCTTTAATGCCTGGCACAATCTTGGCTGCCCAAGAAAGGTCCATGTAAAGAAATGAAGTTTCGAGGTGGGACATATGAACACACAGATATGAATTTTATTTCCTGCAGAAAACACTACATCGTGATTGATAAAAAGAAGAAATTATACCATGATTTGAATTTTTAGACAGAAACAAATGGCTGATTGAGTGTGCAGTGATATCATAGAATCAGAGATTCATTAAGTTTGGAAAAGACCTCCAAGATCAAGTCCAGCCACACAACTTTGCAGAGATAAATCCATTCATTGCACTCTCACTGAAGAATATCAGTCCTTTCACTTACAACTGAACTGTCTGATTTTCTGATAAACAAAATATCCTTTAGGTTTCCTGTGCAACTCTCCTTCGTCTTTTTTTAACTAAAATATAAATTCTATGTTTTTAAGGAGAAACTAAAGCAACAAGAAAGGGCAGAAGGCACTTATGCATTTCTCTGAATGCCAATCATGACACAAATCTAAACCCACTGCAACACTTAATTGATCAAGGCAGAATTCCTCATTTTCCCCAAACAGGAAAAGGAGACTCTCCCCACAGATACTGGTCCTTAGAGCACCAAATAGTGTGGTAATTGATAGCAAGAGCCCTGAGACATGCATTAGAAAAAGGAAATGCATATGTAATGATCTTGTAGTGCATATGTAACCATCCTCCAGGACTGAACTGCAGCACACACTCTCCATGCTAATTCTTCTCCTCTGGATTCCATTAAAAATACACATGGAAACTCCAAAAGCCATGATAAAATTCTTACCAGCTGATTAAGCCACAAAATAAATTGTGCCTCTGCAGCAAGTCAGACCTTTTCATGCACAAACACCACCAAAGCCCAGGCTGTTATTCCTGATAAGTTCCTTTAGCAACCCAACACAAAATTAAGTGTCATTTTTAGCACGTGTGGTAACCAGGTGGATTTACACACCCAGTTGTGCTGCTGCTCTGGTGCACTGTCACCCAAGGACCCCCTGCTCACTCACTGCCTTCCAGCAGCAGCTTCTGCAGCACACCAGTGTTTATCCAGCTCATCCATCCCCATTCCTGTCTAGTTAAACCCTGAACAATGAAAGTGCTGCAGTCCCTTGTAAAAATAGCACAATGGCAACGCCAAGGAGCTGAAGCTAAATATAGATCCTGCAGGCATCTGCTGGGAATTAAACAGCACAGTTTACCCCTCCCCGAGCCTAAATCAGTGAGCTCCAACAAGGAATCTCTAGTGAATACACCCAGGAGCTCAATAAATCCCCCTTAAGCTTACAAGGCATATTCTGAATCTGTGCTGGCTAAAAATAGCCATGTTTATAATGAGAATGGAGATGTGAGCAGAATAATACTAAGTTTAAAGGCAGGCACGGTGTAGTCATTCCACATTAAAAAACAGGGTGAATCAAAGGTCATTGTGACAAACAGAGACACAGGCTGACACAGAAAATACAACATACAGCAATCTTGTACTGAAGTGCATTCATCTCTCATTAAACTCCACAATTCCTAATCGGTGCTCCAGCCAAACATTCACAAGTATCTCGTGTGCATTTTTGGGCTGGAATACGAGTTGTTACTTCCAAAGACAGGAGTATACAGCATTATTCCCCTGGGCAGTATTCCCTCCTGGACTTTGAATCCCCTCTCGAAGTATTCAGGAAATATAACACATAATTCTTTTAGTAGTATTAATCACAGAATTCTGCCTTTTTTAACTAAAGACAAATTGCCTGCAGGGTCCTACCACTGCAGGCAGATGCCCAAGGGGCTGATGCACATCCTTTGGTGCCTCAGAGGTTGTACCTCCCACAGGCTGGCCCCAGCTCTGCTCACCACAGCACCTCGATCTTGGCTGAGATACAGAGGAGAGATTAAAAACAACTTAAAACACAACAACGTTTATGTGGAATGTTCCCACTGAGAGTTTTCTGCCTGCTGACACTGGAGCACAGAATCTGTCCCAGAAACATGTGCCAGGGAGTTGGGAAGCCCTGCATGCTGTTCTGGGAGCACCCGAAGGAATGGAGGGGCAAGTCATCACACAAAGTCCTTAATAATGTCTCTAATTCTGAAATCACAGATTTCATAGAAGGTTTGGGTTGGAAGGGACCTTCACAATCATCTTGTTCCAATGCCCTGCCATGGGCAGGGACACCTTCCACTATCCCAGGTTGCTCCAAGTCCCATCCAACCTGGCCTTGGACACTTTCAGGGCTGGGCAGCCACAGCTTCTCTGGGCAACCTGTGCCAGGGCCTGCCCACTCTCACAGGGAGCAATTTCTTCTTGATATCTTCTCTAAACCTACTCAGTTTGAAGTCACTTCCCCTTGTCCTGTCACTCCAGGCCCTTGTAAATAGTCCCCCTCCATCTTTCTTGTAGGCCCTTCAGGTACTGGAAGGCCACAATTAGGTCACCCCAGAACCTTCTCTTTTCCAGGCAGAACAATCCCAATCTCCCAGCAGAGCTGCTCCATCCCTCTGATCCCCTTGGTGGCTCCTCTGGACTCGCTCCATCAGCTCCATGTCCTTCCTGTGCTGGGAAGGACAGAGCTGGAGGCAGCTCTGCAGGTGGGGTCTCACCTGGGCAGAGCAGAGGGGCAGAATCCCCTCCCTGAACCTGCTGCCCACACTGCTCTGGATAAATCCTGCCCTGACTCTGAAGCAGGAAGGTCCAAAGACAAAGTACGTGCAGAGACAGATGTTGATGAACGAATCACACACACACCTCCTTCAGAGGGGGAAATTCTTTGTGTTGGGCTCAGCAGCTCAGCCTGGTGCTCCCAGCAATGGCTGAGAACAAACTGGCTGCTGTAAAGAAACATCACTACATGTATTTTCCTCACTGAAACCTCTTCACTGCATCCTGTCAGCTGAGTCCCAGGAGTGAAGGCACGAGCTGCTGGCAGATCCCTCCACAGGAACACACCCATGGGACGTGGATAAAAACCAACCTGTGGGCATAATGGTGCAAAGAACATGTATCCAGCACAAACATCCCCCATGGCACGAAACCATAAATGAAATAATGTCTAAAACCAGTCACAACCCAGAAAGAACATCAGGAAAAATCAGAAACAAGTGCTGAAGATGTGACTCCCCAGCTCAGAATGACCCTCTGACCAATCCATCATCCACAAGCAGGTCATGTCTCACTTTAGAGAGAGCCCTTTTATAAATTGCTGTCCACCACCTCTGGCTGCTGCAGGCTCAGTAAACAAGCATTACCCTTCAGGATATACTTCAGTTAAGCACATGAGAGTTTTAGAAAGCTGGATGGCACTGGTAGGGTCTGCAGGTGTGAGGGTGAGTTTTCACTGCCAACCTGCCCACCAAAGCAACACTATCCAGCTTGACTTGGCTCATAGGAAACAACCTGCAGTCCTTGGGTCACACAGGGAAGTTATTCTGGTTTGGTTTTCATGCCAAACAGTTCTCCACGCTTTTCCATTTCCTCAACACAGCCCATCCCTTCTCTGCTCCTTCTCCTGCTACCAAGTCCTTTATGAGAAAAGGGGCTAAGACTGCACACAAAATGAGGTAAGGACAGAAGAAACTTTGTTTTCTTCTCCGTTCCTTCACTTTCTAATATTCTGTTCCCAGTATTCTATTTGCCTTTTGCACTGCTGCTAAAGATTAAGTGAGCAGCCTTGTGGAATGTTTGTGCCTCCAAGGCCTCCACCCTGCATGGCAATGGGTTATCCAGAGCCCATCACGGTGCCTTTGCAATTAGGACTCTGTTTTCTTCACGTTCATTACTTTCCAATGCAGACGGGACCACTGCTGATCTTCACCTCCCAGTTTAACAGCCTCCCTCTATTGCAGGACACACCTGTAATCCCCAGAGCTGGTTTCCATGTGTGCAGCCCTTGATGCACTTTGACACTTTGCTAATCCCCACAATGCCCAGATCCCCTGTGAGCAGGCACAGGCACAACACAATCTCAATGAACTGGGCTGGAAACCACCTTCCAGTGAGGAAACCGGCCACTTATCCCACCGTGAACCAGTTCCTGGCTTGTGAGGGGACCCTCACTCTTATCTCACAGCACATTTGTCTCTCAAAGCCTTTGGAAGTGTGTTAGGAATCAACTGAGCAACATCAATGGCATTCCCTTGGTTTCTGAACTCAGAACTCTGACAGATTTGCTCACTGTGCCACTGCCCTTCATAAACAGCATTTCAACAGAACCCCAACACATGGACCTTGTCATGAGCTCTGCAGTTACATTTCTGTTTTCACTCTGCTTACCAGAAGGAACGTAAAGTAATTGTATCAACTGCTCTGCTTCCCCAATAGCAAGAAGAAACTTCACTTTTCAAAGCTACAGACCTTTAAAACACCAGAGAACATGAATATTCCAGAGAAAGAAGGCCAAGTCACATTCATCCCCCAGCAGGCACATGGCCTGACACAGATCCAAACCCATCCCCACTGCCCAAGGAAGAAAAAATCTATTTTACAACCCATGGATCCATCCCATACAAATGGTTTCATGAAGATCTCAAATCCACTCACTGTTCAAAACTACTCAAAAGCCTCCTGAAGAACCCAGTCCCCTTCACTGTGTGTATACTTTTGATTCATAATATTACTGTACTCTGAAGGGAAATGATCCTCACACCCTCAAAAGATAAAGCAAATCCTCCTCTGCAGTAACTTCAGTACCCTAAAAAGAAGTAATGGATCCAGGAATTCTGAAAAAAATCAACTGTAACATGTAAGAGATCCTTGCAAATGAGTGATCAGATTTTTACAGGGGAGCTCCTTGGTATTCCTGGGTTAAGCAATCCTCATTTTTTCAGGAATTCCTGAGATTAGAAGGGATAAGCCCAATTAGTGAATTTTCAAAAGTAGGAGCAAATGAAGAAAGAGGCTTTAAAACAGGAATACTTGAACAGCTTAATCAATGGATCTGTTTATTCAGCACAGCCATGGACATATAAACATGGGAGACGGCACTTTGGATTTCTCAGCTGCTCCTTGGACTGGAAATTGTGGCTCCAGGAACACAATCATTTTCAAAACCACTAAAGTTATGGACTAAATTTATCACTGATTCAATGAGCTTAATATGGAATGAGTATTGCAAGTTCCTACTCCTTAACATGAGGATAAAAACTAACAGAATAAAAAGAATAGTAAAATAGTTTTCAGGAATTACCACTTCAGAAATTAAACCTGTTATTGAGACAGAAATGGGGACCCAGAGTTGCAGAACTCCTACTGTACTCACTACATAAACATCTGTATTCTTCACACAGACCAATCAGGCACTAAATATAACAGATCATCTTACAAAAATAACATGAAAAAAAGGATGTTGTTTCTTTTGATTTTTCTTCCTCCAACAAACCACATTGTCTAAAGTCAACTCAAGGTCATTACTTTGAGGTTCAGGAACTCACCACTAATGTGAGAATTTAACAGCAGGTGGAGAGGTCCTTTCCTGAGGGAAACATGACCAATCTAATTCCCAACTCTATGCTGTAAAACCACCTAAAATCACCATATGCCCATAAATCAGGAGAATTCCCTACTTTCCAGCAGAAAGAACAGAAATACTTTCTGTGTAAATAGAAAAATAGTCTCTGATTCCTTCCTTTTTTTCTCCAAGACACTCAAGAACATTAAACATATTCCCCCATCTTCCACCAACACAAAAATAAAATTTCAGGACAAAACTTTCTCCTGTGACCACTTGACACTCGAGGGATCCCCAGTGTGGAACTGACCTAAACAAGTGCTGAAAGTCATAATATTTTTACAAAATGTGTACATGCACATCCTATACACAAATATACACATATTAAGGAGTGCCTAGAGGATGCTCTTAGTCACAGGATTAAGTTTTATGTAGCCCTGAGAGGACCAGGGAGTCGGAGCTGATCATCCTTATAGGTCCCTTATAATCTCACATATTCTATGATTTCATGAAATATGAGAGAGAGATAAAGAGAGTCCTGATACTTGATCTGTAAACCACTATTTTAATTTTATTAGGGGTGCTAACTTGATTTCCAACCTAAGTGGTTAGCACACCCTCAAAAGGATTACAAATGCTTATTTAAAAACCACACTGAGTCAGCTCAGAGAACTTCATAAATATGCAGCAGGAAACTCCCAAACAGTGACTCACAACTTCAGAGGTTTAACACAGACACATAAGCACGAATTTTCCAACTGTTACTCACACTCCATTAAATCCTGAGCCAAAACCATCCTGCTCCTGTGAATTCCCCTTGACCAGCCATTAAGCTGCACAGAAATAAGAGCACCATGGCAAAATAAAATCCAAATCAGCACACTGGGAAGAGTGCTGAGTCTCCCCAGCCTCTGGGAAACACTGTTTAATGTAACACACACTGAGAGCTGAGTCCTTCCCATGGATGGGGTTTGTATTCACCTCCTTTCTGAATGAATGAATGACTGACTGAGCAAAGGAAAACAAGAAAAAAAAATAACAACTTTGACAACTTTTTTTACCTAGAAAGGAGGAAAATGAGACATGGATGATCTGCCGACATGCAACGATCTCTCAGTTTCTTTTCCACAGAACTCCACTCATGTTTAACTACTGAAAGTGCAACTCTGGATGATCCCACCTAATTACCAATAGTCAATACAAACACAGTATCCTATTCCTGGAATATCCCTATGGAATGCTAAGTTTTCAGACAAAAAAGGTGGTGGGGGGAAGCCAATTAAAAGAATTATGTTGGAATGTTAATTTCATTTTTTAACTCAAATGTATTCAAGCTGAATGATGAGGTTTTGTTTCATATAAAGCAAAATAATTCTTTTTCTTAGTTCATTTGGGTGATTTCTGGTGTTTGGTTTTTGTGGTATTTTTAAGATGAGTAATTACATGAAAATTAGATTTGGTTATTCAAAATATTAAAACATGTAATTTCAGCCATTCAGAATTCCTCCTGTGCCCCTGCACTTCTTTGAAGCTAAATCAGTAAAATCAGGTGAGGCATCAATGTCTCATCGCTCAGTTAGTTAAAACTTGGTTGTAATAATGCCAAGGTCATGGGTTCAATCCCCTGTGTGGGCCATTGACTTAAGGGTTGGACTCGATGATCCTTGTGGGTCTCTTCCAACTCAGAATAGTCTGTGAGTCTGTGAAATCCTAAAGGATCCTTTTGAAGCCAAGCACAAGGGATATGCTGCTCCACCAACACAGTTCCCACAGGAATACAGGGCATGGAACAAGCTGGATGGGGTTTATAAGGGAAAGACCAAAACAGGAGCATTGGGCAGGAAATGGAGATGCCTTCATAGCACAAACCAAGGAAGATGGGACTCAAAGACATCAACTTCACTCCTTGGAGCAATTTGTGAATACAAAGACTGTGCCTGTATTTAGGGCTGATCTCAGAGTTCAGTCCTGGCACTTGGGAATGCCCCAGCCCTGCCTGTGCATTTATCTGGTTATCAGAATTAACAGAGATCAGCACTTCCTTGAGCTTTAATATATGATGCTCTAATGAAAGACAAATACTTGGGACTTTTGCTCCTTCCTCCCATCACTGAGTCTCCAGCCCATGAATCTACAGAGTAACCTGACAAACAGTAAAGTCTGTAGGAAAATCAGGCTTAAAGGATAAATAGTCTGGGATTCTGGGATCTGCTAAACAAGGTGTTCCCTCCCCATTCCAGACTGGCTCCTTTGAGCTGCTGACCAGGAGAAGTTCTGAACATTCTGGCATTCCCAACATCAGCTTTCCCTGAACACAGCAAGGAACTGAAATGGTTCAAACTCAGGAACAGTTTAGCAATAAATTTGGGTGACACTTTCTTTAATAGAAGAGAAATAGTACCCAAAACTCACTTGCAAAGTCAAGCAACAATGAATCATAAATAACTGACTCCATGTTCGTGCATCTTCATGACAAGTGTCACACCCTGCTTTAAAAAAATAATAAGATTCTAAAGAATCAAGTTGTTCTTGTCCATCTCTAACATTTTAATTTTATCTTACCAAATGGTAAACAATCTGTTTGGCAACTTATGATCTATTTTTACCAGGTAGCAGGAGGGTAACTTTTCCTATTGAAATAAGGACACAGAAGAAATCAGTTTAAATATAAGAATGTGGCAGCTTTAATACAGGAAAAGTTAAATTACTCCCAAGGTCTCTGCTTGAGGGCTGATTTGTAATTGTTTGCCTAAGGCAATCTATCTGCATTCAACCCATATCAGAGAAAAAAGAACCCAAATGGATTTTAAAAAGGCAATTAACTTTTCCAAAACAGACAAGAGTTTGGAAAAATAGGAGTTATTAGACTTACTCACAGTATTTCAAATATTTGATAAGACAGTTGTGCCAAGGTAACTGCAGTGGGCACAAAAGACTAAAAATAAAATATCCAAGTTTAAAATGCCAGAGGATAAAATGAACCACAACATTATGATGGGACCTGAGTCAGTCAAAACTTTGAGACAGAATTCTCTAGACTTCTCTCTCCTAAAATCCTCTCTATACATCCACCAGAAGTTACAATTTTCTGATAAGTGGTACCATTTCAAAATAAAGAAATAGAAAAGAATAAATTAATGAATAATTCATTTAACCATAAGGAAGCACTTTATTATTGTTAGCCCAGTGAAATGTTAGAGCAGGTTGCCTGAAAAGCTTGTGAAGAGTCCAGTCTTGGAGATACTCAGGTCATGACTGGACATGGCTGTGAGGAACCTGCACTGGTTGGCCATGCTTGGACCAGGAGTGTTGGACTAGACCACCTCAAGATCCTTTCCAGGAGAAATGCTGTGATCCTAAACTGGGAGCCATGTTTGGACCAGGAGTGTTGAACTAGATCACCTCAAGACCTTTTCCAGCAGAAATGATGCTGTGATCCTAAACTGGGAGCCATGTTTGGACCAGGAGTGTTGAACTAGATCACCTCAAGACCTTTTCCAGCAGAAATGATGCTGTGATCCTAAACTGGGAGCCATGTTTGGACCAGAAGTGTTGGACTAGACCACCTCAAGATCCTTTCTGGGAGAAATGATGCTGTGATCCTAAACTGGGAGCCATGCTTGGACCAGGAGTGTTGGACTAGACCATCTCCAGAGATCCCTTCCAGGAGAAATGATGCTGTGATCCTAAACTGGGAGGGGCATTCCATCCACTGCCAGACATTCAATTCCCCCATATCAGACTAGAGACAGTCCCAAATAAATCCCCCATCTCCTCAAAAGCACTGGTGGCACAGCACCCTCAGCACCCTCTGCTTCACTGGAGAAATCTGCGGGCTTGGCCACATCACTCACTAATGGAAGTCCCTTCCAGCACCAGAGGGGGGTGATGATCCAATTCTTGCTGTTCCCATGGGTGCCCTGGGCTGCAGTTTGGGCTTCCTGATGGCAGAGCTCTCATCCTTTCAGCCAGTCCTTTTGCCCTTTGCAAAACTTTCCCTCTCAGCCTTCTGATCTACCTCCCCAGAATGAAAAAATATCTCTCTCTCTCTCTGTGTCTCTGTGTCTCTGTGTCTCTCTGTCTCTGTCTCTGTCTCTCTCTCTCTCAGGTCCAGAACCCTCCCTATGCATTAGCCAGGACATAGCAAGGACATTCTTGCACCTTCTGTGCCACCAGCCAAAGCCAAGCCCTGGCAGGACCAAGCCTGCAGTTCCTGTCCCCTGGACACACCAGAGCTGGGCTGTGGGACACAGCTCAATGACTACACAATTTAAAGTATTGTAATCAACTCCACCACTTCAAACAGGGCTGTGGGCAGCAGTCTGCATCATCCTAAATATACCCACAATTAACAAAAATTAATTGTTCATGCCCTCAGGCACTGAAATGCAGCTTTTGTACTGGACTGATGGAACGTATGCCCATCAACCACCTTGTGCTTCTCTGCATTTTCCACGGTGCTCCACTAAAGCATCTGGCCAAGTAGAAGAACTCCCCAGCCTTTGGAGCACCTGCAGGGGAGGCTTCAGCTTCCCTGACCTCTAAGGTGTTAAGGGAAATACATGAGAAATAGATTTTTTTAAAGTTTATTTCTTAATGTTACTCTGGTTTAATTCTTTCCTGCTAAATGAGATAAAGGGAGAGATCCAAGGGTAGGGCAAGAAAGTGTTCATGCAAGATCATAGAAGAGCATGGCACAGTTAGACAGCAGTTCAGTGTGTTCCTCCTTTTAATATTTCAAACCTATGGACAGAAAAATGAGAAGGAAAAATGGTAAGACAACTCATAGAAATTGAAATAAAAATGGAGTTGCTTTTGACATATATAAATTCCACCTTTTCCATTTACAGGATTGCCAGTTGTCTTGAATTTTGTCACAGGAGACTCCCAGTTTTGATAGACCTGTCATGTGCCCTGTCAAACAAATTTGCAAGATACTGTAAAATGTGTAGAGGGAAGTCTTTCTATTGTGGTGTGGGGATGACAGTTTTATGAATGACATCAAGGGAGGATGTTGTTCTGCAGAGCAAATACATGGCAAGTTATCACACGCTGCTCACCCACTGCCCTCGTTACTCAGCTCTTCCAGATCTTGCTCTCCCTTTTTCCAGCTTCATATTTAATTATTTTACTTTTTCATAGGCTAGTTAAAAAGATAAAGAAAGGCCAACACAATATACTGCTTAAGTTTGGTAATTGCAGTGAGAATAATTAGGGTGTTTAGCTATTTTCTGTATAATGGAGATTATAACAGAAACTTAAACACCCAAATGTCCTATAAGGGGCTGAATGTTTTCCTTGATTCTCTTAAAATTAAAAGACCATGTTTTATGTACTCCCACATTTTGAAGTGGTTCTTTGAAATGCATCAATGCATGAATATACAAATATATATAAAAAATAAATATTGGTTTGTATTAAGAGTTCTAATACAAACCTACACCTTAAAAAGTTACAAACCAACACAATAATGTAAAGAACAGATGCTTTCTACTCCAATTTTTTTTCGCATCAGAAGATCCAGCTCCTGACTGTCTCTCAGTACTTGCTATGGTACCTCTTCTTCAAAACTATTTAAGGCAGCAGGTTTTTAATGCTCATTTACTGTTCTTTCTTTCAGTTAAACAAGACCACTAAACATCTCTAAAGTCTTCCTTGGTGGCACCTCCTGCTCACTTAAACTTCCTGAAGCAAAGTCTTTATCCCACCTAAGTTGGCACAGTCTGCAGAGAAAAGTTCTGAGTTCATACTCACAGAAGTGGCCACTTACAGTAACCAAAACAGGATGCCTAAAGAACAGAGCAAGGACTCAAAATACCTCTCAACTCACTCTCCAGGTGACAAATAGTATGAGATTCCTTGAAACAAAGCTGAATTCTGTGTGTTTGGTAACCGCTCCGAACCTCTCTTCTCTGATCCTGTTCAAGGTTTCTCTGAATCCAGAAAAACTTCCCCCATTTCCCTCCTTCAAGTGTTTCCTCCTCACATCTTCAAAGAACTCCCGGCATGTGAAGCAGATGGGCTGTGAGGCACTGACTTCAAAAGCAAAATAAAAGCCTGGCCCCCAGTGTATTGAAACCCTCCTGTGGCCACCAATTCTGTATTCCAATTTCCAGCAGTGACCTCAGGCTGAGCAGGACGCGTGTCCCAGACCTGGAGAGTGGCATCGTGTTTGCCATCGATCAATCAGTCCTCGGGCACAGAGATGGCTGAAGGCAGCAGGTGACAAACCACAGCTGGCACCTTCACCATCCCAGCACTCTCAGAGGTGCTCTCAGTGCACGAATAGTAATTTTATTCACTCCTGCCACATTATTTTCCATATTAAATATTTCAGCCTGGAAAAGAGAAGGCTCCAGGGTGACCTAATTGTGGCCTTCCAGGACCTGAGGGAGCTGACAGGAAAGATGGAGAGGGACTTTTTACAAGGGCCTGGAGTGACAGGACAGCGGGGAATGGATTCAAACTGAGAGAGAGTGGGTTTATGTCAGATATTGAGAAGAAATCCTTCCCTGTGAGGGTGGTGAGGCCCTGGCACAGCTTGCCCAGAGAAGCTGTGGCTGCCCCATCCCTGGAAGTGTTCAAGGACAGGTTGGATGGGGCTTGGAGCAACCTGGGATAGTGGGAGGTGTCCCTGTCCACAGCAGAGGGGATGGAACAAGATAATCTTGAAAATCCCATCCAACCCAAACCATCCTGTGATTCCATGAAATTCAGTGCTACTCAGTGACATGGTTGATCTATTAACCCATTTTGCTTAAAATTTTCCCCACTCCAAAAAGCTCACTGTGCATTCACCGAAATGCCCATCATTGTAACAGAGAGAAAATATTTAAAACTCTGAAATTACAGTAACAAAATTTCTAAAAAATTATGTTCTACAGTTTACAGTTATGCTGAAGAGAATGGTCTGAGACAGAACAGTACAGACTTCAAAGCTCTGATATCTCCAGACCTGTCTCCAAGGCCCCCTTTTATCCCCCAACCCATTGAGTGCTCCTCACTTCTGGAATACCTGTCCTGCACTCATCTCTAAGCCTGGAACTATGTGACAGGTAATAAATTCAGGATTAACCTAATGTATTTTAAGTCATTATTAATGGAATCCACTAATCTGCCTGCGCTTTTAAGTGCTGTTACATCAGTCAAAACACAAGAGATGTGACAGACAATTCCTGCATGCAGAGTTCCAGCTTGCTGATTTATCTATAGACAGGGAATGTTTACTCCAATCAAGCTAAAAAGTTGGTGTCAAATGTTTTAATGTATAGAACAAGGACTCAGAGAAGCTCAGTTTTGTGCTGCTGTAGATACACAGCACCACACGGAGGAGAGCACAAGGAACAGGAGAAAGGATGGGAGTGAGCCCTAAAAACCATTCTCTTCACAAGACAAAAACCTCTGCCCTGTGAAAAGCCCAGTATTCAAAATATGGCACGTAAACATTCTCACCTTGAATTTTCTAAGTATTTTAACAGAAAATTACTCACTAAATTCACAGCTAAACAAACCAAAATTTTGTTCTGCTCTTAAAACAGTGGTTCCTTTGAATAATCTTGATGGATGGTGTAATAAGTGCTTAGCACAGCAATGTTTTCCTCTTTTAATTACACACACACCCAGCAGAGCTCTCAGATGTCTCTTCCTGCACCACCTCACAGAGAATCCCTTTATCTACCACTATTTTATCCTCAACCTGGAAGTCCCAGGAATTTTACCAGGAAGATCTGACAAGAAAACAGCCAACCATGAAGGGGGAAAAGAACATCCAGGTTTAGAGTGGACATTATTCCACGACCCCAAGGGGAGCAGGAGGTTGGCAGGGGGGCTGCAGGTCCAGAGCAGGGATCCCCCCACAGCCCAGGGGACATTCCCTGTGGGAGCAGCTGTGCCTCAGGAGCTGCATCCTGGGGAAGGGCCCGACCTGGGACAGGGAGACAAGAGAGGAGCAGCCTGGAGGGGTTGGGAGGGACCAACCCCACCCCCATCCCCATCCCTGGGAGAGGAGTTGGGAGCAAAGAGGAGACTGGGAGGGAATCGTGCCCTGGGCTGATCCCAAACAAGCATCACCAGCAGGGCCAGGGAGGGGATTCAGCCCCTCTGCTCCGCCCTGGGGAGACCCCATAGGAGTGCTGTGTCCACATCTGGGGCTCCCAACAAAAGCAGGATGTGGAGCTGCAGGAGTGAGTCTGGAGGAGACCACAAAGATGCTCCAAGGGCTGGAGCAGCTCTGCTATGGACACAGCCTGGGAGAGATGGGGGTGTTCACCTGAGAATAAGAAGGATTCAGGGAGACCTCAGAGCCCCTTCCAGTGCCTAAAGGGCTCCAAGAGAGCTGGAGAGGGACTTTGGACAAAGGCATGGAGTGACAAGACAAGGGGCCATGGCTCCAAACTGACAGAGAGTAAATTTAGATTAGATATATAAGAAATTCTTTACTGTGAGGGTAGTGGGGTCCTGGCACAGGTTTCCCAAAAAAGCTGTGGCTGCCCCATCCCTGGAACTGTCCAAGGCCAGGCTGGATGGAGCTTGGAGGACCCTGGGATATTGGGAGGTGTCCCTGCCCATTGGGCAGGACCAAAACCATCACAACACTGACCTATGTGGAGTTTCCACCCACAGTCAAACATCAACCCTCATCCCTTCACTGCTTCACACAAGAGAAGATTCCCTACAATTATCCCACACTGGCAATGTACAGTTTTGCCTGTTTCCATCCTTATCACCATCCCTGAGCTTTTCCAGATTATTCTCTCCCCAACCTGCTGGGTTAATCAGTCTATGACAGTCTAACAAGAACTCACTTCCCCCCTGATTTCTTCGTATTTATAAATTAAATTCCTTCATTGTCATAATTTTAAACCATCCAGTCTAGAATACTCACTAATAATAAAGTGTATACAGGAAATAACTAGAAAAACAAGCACAGAAAACCTGATTGAGGATCATAATAGGAACTGAAAAGGGCTAATAAATAAAATACAGCATTCAGAATTTAAACTATATATTCTTCTACTCATAAAGACTGTGAAGAACAATCTTTCTGGGTCTCCTACATTACTGCTCATTGCAGTCATCTGCATAACCAAAAATGTTGAGCACTCAGCACTTCGCAGATGTCAAACTGACAGATTAAAATTAACAATAATCATTGCTTTCAATATTTACCTTAAATTGGCTTTCCTAACATCTTGCTATTGAATCCTCTATTTTCTGTCCTTTTCCAATGATTTGTTCTCCTGTTCCAGCCCATGTGTCATCATGAAGAACTGCTGACTTGGTCTAAATGCAAGCAGCTTGTCAGAAACATCATCAGATCTGAGTTAAATATAGGTGGGGAACCATAATAGATGTGCCACTTCCATTGTTCTGCACCCTCACCAGCTCCAGAAATTTAAGGAACTATTCACATTCTCTGTTTGCATTAAGAATGGGGGCTCAGCACCTTGCAAGTAGCTGAAGTCTGCAGGAAGAAGAGAACCAAAATGTAAAGGGGGTCCAGTTACAGAAAGATTTTAGAATTGCATTTGAGTTGTGAAAAAATGAATATATAGATCCAAAGTCAACAATTCAGGCTAAAGAGAGGCAGGTGGGACTTTCCCAAGGTAGAATTCTCCCTCTGGGACAAGGCACTGACTTGATTTCCTACTGTAGCATTTAATTCTATTACAATGGAAACATTGTAATTCTGATGAGACATAAAACCTGATAATTTTAGCAAGCTGAGAAGTGTTAACCTTCATATTTTGGGCAGATTTCATTTGCACAATTACATTCCAGCTAAAACTACTCCTGTAATTCCAAATGTCTACGAGCCACCAAACAAATGCCATTACACCTTCACACCCAGAGCAGAACACAAGAACTAGAAGGTCACTGGGATAAACAGCAGCATTTTAGTCGACAGTACTAAATGTCAGCAAAGCCATTTGGTGTAGGGGATAAAATGCAGTGGAGAGTTCAGCAGCATTGCTGGAAAGTGTGCTGAGAAATGCAGATCTTGGGAACAGCCACAGGCCCAGGTTGGGGGTTAACCCACCAAACTCATCACTCTTCAATACTCCTCACAATAGAAGGAAGGCAAACACACAGGAACTGCTACAGCAGAGGGAAACAAGCACACAAGACAAGTAGTAAAAACAAAAATTAATATGAAATAAGCTCCAATGACTCACCAAGTGCAAGAATGAAAACATTGGCAAAAACAGCCTTGAAAAAGGCAAAGTGAGACATTGCTTAGAACTTACCAGGCAACATTAAAAAATACAACAGATTGAATTTGTTAGAAGAGTTAAGAATGTAATAACAACTTGAAATGTCACTTATTAGGAAAGCTTGAGAAGGGACAGAAAAGGAAGGATTCTTATCACTTATATTTTTCATATAGGAACTTTGTATGTTTAAATCAACTCCAAGCACCAAGCATTGGAATGGAACAACATTGTTTCAAAAATGGGGCAAAACAATGACCTTGGAATAAGGGGAAAAAAAGACAAGCAGAAAAACAAAGTAACAGAATTCTCCTTTTCACCTATAACAGGAAAGTTTAGCCCTTACACCACAACTTTTTAAGATGTCAGCCATTCAATAGACTACATCTGATAGAGCATAAAAGCAGCACTTCTTCCCTGGTGTAAAGAAATACACCAGGAAAATAAAACAATATTTTCTTCCCAGATTTATTTACTTGAGATCACTTTCAAGACACATCTTGCATTGCCATTGGTGATATAAAATAGGCTACTAAAATAAGGTCTCACTCCTCTGAGAAAGGGATGTAATCCCTGAAAGAGCAACCACACTGAGTACTTGACATGCAACTGCACCAGCCAGCAAAGCACAATCGTTTTGCTGCTGAAGCCTTCCCTGAATAGTTTATACCCTGATCCCAGAGTGGATTTATAGGAACAGGGTACACTCTGAAATAGTGAGTGTGTATCATGTTTATCTTTTGGAATAAATTAAAACCTGATGCAGCCATCCCAAAGCTTGGGTTCCTTTAGCAGGGAAGAGATTTCAATCTGCTTGGTGACTACTCCTCTATTCTTGATGCCCCTCAAACTTAGACTCTGCTACTTCCATCTGACATCACATAAATAAAACCCAGTCTTCAAGGACTGCACTAAAATTTCCCTACTTTTCAACCTTTGCTGGGAAATTCATTCACCTTTAAACAGGAGATCCACCTTTTCCCTCAGGTTCCCCCGTATTTTCCTTATCCTGTGGAACACTTCGCTAACATGTCAATAAACAAACAACCCATTTTAATCCTGACATACCAAACTACCCTGTAAAAGAAGGAGATAAAAGAAAGACTGGAAGCAAATTTGAGTGTATTTGTTTGCTCCCTCTTAACTCTTGTCCCAAGTTCCCTTAAACCTTTGCAGCCTGACAGGGAAACGATTTGCTCTGCAATGTGATCTCTCCTCTCATATTTTTCTTACAGACATTTTGAAAAGGTATGTTAGTGCTTTATTTGTTGTGAATGCAGTTCATTCCTCTGAGACCCATAAAACACACCCATGCACTGCTCAGGAAAGATGGATTTCCTGGTGCTTTCTCCTGGTCCTGCAAGGTCTGACAGATTATTTACGGCAAAGCAAAACGACTGGGTTTGAGGTGCTCACCTTGATAGCCAGAGAATGACTTCAAAATCAGACATTCAGCCTCACAGGACATGGGACTTGGAAAAACACCTTTGGAATTGTTCAGTGAGCTCACACAAAGGCACAGAAGAACTGAAGAACCCCACTCTCTTCTGCCCAGATGCACATCCATAAGGTCTTTCTGACCTATACCCCCAGCCCTTCATGGCAATGACATTTAAAATTCAGGCAAAGAAAACAATACCTGGAATATTATCAATGCAATAATCAGTTAATACCAGCTAATTGCTAAGCAGGCTACTGCAAATATACCTAATTACATCAGCCATCAAATTAATGTTCTCATGCTGTCGTGGTATTTAAAAAGTCCTTCTCTTCAAAGCAACCCTTCGGGGAGCATTTCCACAGCCAAAACTGCACTTCAGACCTGGGAAAGGTTTCCTTGACCTTTCCCACCTACAAACCCCTAAAATCTTGGAGCCAATGGAGCCCAAAGTTATTTAATTTGGCTGCAGTGTGGCAAGGCACATGGCACTGCAGAGCCCACAGTGATAGTGACCAGGCCAAAGCAGGCAGGGCCCTGCAGTCCTGCAGCATTTCATGGGCACTCCCAGGAAAACAAAACAACTCAGCAGAAAAGGAGGAAGGCTCAAAGAATGGCCCAGAATATTGCTTTGGAAGCCTCACACCTGTCTCCCATTCTCTGGAGAGTTACTGCATTATCACATCTGACAAAGTCAATGAGCATCTTGAATGATTAAGAGACACAATACAACATTGACACAAAAACAGGATCTGGAAATTGGGGTTTTTATGCTTTTGTTAAGCAAGCTCATAGCCAATAAACACTGATTTAAAAAACTGGAGTGACTGTAATGTAATTTAATGTCTGTGTAACTCCCAATTGTCGTCTCTCAAAAAAACTACTACCACAAACTGTCAAAGGGATAAGGAAATTGAGAGAAAAATAAATTAAAATGCTTTAAGAATACCCACAGAAAAGTTCCTTCAAAGTCATGGCCCAGAGACAACTTCCACACTACAGAAAAGGACAGCAGTGTCAGCCACAGAGCCACAACTGAGGAAGAACAACAGACAAGTAAAAGAACTCAAAGTTCCTGTGAAAAAGCACATTTGGACAACCAAAGAAAGATTTTTTTACAGAGCACTCTATCCCAAGGGTTCAGAACTCGAGACACAAAATGCAAGACAGAAGAACAGTAGCACCCTGATCCAGGGATTCCCCATCCCTGGGAGTGTCCAAGGCCAGGCTGGACAGAGCTTGGAGCAACCTGGGACAGGGGAAGGTGTCCCTGCCCATGGCAGGGGTTGGAATGGGTCTTTCAGGTCCCTTCCAACCCAAACCACTCTGTGATTCTCTGATTCCAGGACACATCCCACAGCTCAGCAAAAAAGGCTCCAGCCTTGAGCACTTAGTGATGCACAAACCCCTCAGTTACAAATGTGCATTTAGATATTTTCTGTTCCAAGCCTGTGCAATCACAGTTTTAATTTTCTATGCTATGGCTCAACTGTCCAGAGAGCTTCAGAGCTTCCATTTGTTAAGTGTCCAAGCAATTTAAATGCCTTTTTGCTCCTTTATGGTAATAACTATGTACCTGCTTATTTCAGCCACCAGAAAAAAAAATCTAATCAGAAATGCCAATTGTGAGCACAATATTGTAGCCAAGTCCACTAATCCTGACTAAATATGTTCCCAGAACCAACAAGCTCTCACTATTTAGCATCTGGAAAGCAAATGAAGGCCACATTAATATTACTGTGCATGTAATGCAAACATGGAGCTATAAAAGTTACCTGTTTTTCCAGGTTATCTTGTGTGATTATGTACAGGAACATCAGGGGCTGACAAGCAAATCAGATGAGCACTGAAGTTTGGGACAATAACTTCAAATAATCCCAAAGACTTTACAGGACTCCTGTGCCTTCATATAAACCCAAAGTGAGAAATGTTTAACAACATGTGAAAGGATTAACACTTACACTAAAACACACAGTTCAGCCTCAAAACTCTGCAGAAACTTGGCCACACTTGGTGAAGTTGGACATCACTAAAAGGTGTATTAAATCTTTCCTCCCTGCAAGAAAACACTGAAAAGGCAAAGCCATCACAAAAAAATGAAGATCTTCCTTCAAACACTATCAAATGCCTTGAGAGTTTTAAAGCTTAAGAATGTTTTATTCAATATTTCAATCTCAATAAATAAAAATATTCCCTGCTGATATAAAAACCTTCATAACTTCTACTGACTTACAAAGGTACTTTTTGGTTCAGACTGTATCAGTTACAATATCTTCTAAAAAATGTATAACTGATAGTAATTATGAAAAACAGGTTTCATTTGTAGTAAATCATTCAATATATTCCATGCAAGGTGAAACCTTAATAAAATCACAGACCTGGCAAACTGAATAACCAGCATATACATCACTCTGCTACTTCAAATTCAAAAAACAATTCAGTCTTCCTTGAATTAAAATGCCTCCATAAATGGGCCATTTTTTATAAAAAATAATATAAGCAGTCCTCAGTGCATATTAAATCTTTCACCAGTAGTAACAATAAATTCCACAGGCATATATACCATGTAGAAATAAAATAAACTCTGCATATTCACACATTTCAGGGACACACTGCTCCATGGCTTTGCTCAAAGTATCCACAGCTGAAAATACATACATACATACATATATATATATATTTATATATGTGTGTGTGTGTGTGTGTGTGTGTGTATATATATATATATATAGGCAATGAATACATCCCTTACATCCCTTTAGCCACTTCCACATCTTCAAAGAGCTGCTGTATCCAATTTAGTGTTACTTAAAACAATATCTGGGATCTTCTCAAGAGAAAAAAAAAAAGGAAAGAAAGTGGGAGGATGTTTTGTCCAATTTCATATCCCTGTTCAGTTGTGAGGTTTTACAAATTGTAATCAATTAATAGAGTGGAAACTGCTCATGGAAGTTTAAAGCAGCACTGAGTGAAATGGCACTTATGAATAATTAATCCATATTCTAAAGGCCAAACTATTTATTTAAGGGACTCTGTGCTGAACTGAGTTTCCAGGATCAATAGTTCCTGCTTGTCTTGGTTCAGACACAGAAACTGCATTTCTTGCCCAGTGCTGTGTGTGTCACGTTCCTGCTGCTCTGCAGGCCATTAACAACATCTGTCATGCTTTTTAATTAAGATTCTTCCACACAGTTCCTCCCTCTTGCAGGTTGATGAACTGATTTTTAAAAATGGGAGAAAAAAATTATCTGTTTGCTTCTCAAACTCCAATCCTAAAACATACACTTATTTTTTCAACTTCTTTTATATTGTTTTGTGACCCATTTGCCATAAGACACTTCAGTTTTTAACAGCCTGAAGTAAAAATAAAAGCCTTAAAATCAGTTCCAACTGCATAACATCCCAGGAAGTCAAGGCTCTCCAAACTCTGTCCCACAGATGAACACAGTCCAACTCTTTGCTAACAGTGCCCACTGACCATTTTCCTCACCCTGACCAGCACTTCAAATCTTTTTAAAAAGGAGCATCACAACTGCAGATATTTTAACAGCTCTGCTGCTGCTAAAATCAGTTTGTCACACCCAGCTTCATGAAGTAGTTCATTACACTCAAGAGCTGGTGGCAGAAAAGCACACAATTCTAAGGTATTACTCAATTTATAAGCAAAGCCACTCTGGCATCAGGAACTGGCCAAGTCAACCACAGAGCTACAGGTGCCAGAAGTGGTTTCAGGGTTTTGAGTCTGGGCAAGTTGTCAGAGCCTCCTTGTTATATGGACCACAGTTTTTAGTTACAGAATTGTTTTTTACAGTTGAGTTTTGTCTTCCCCCTGAAACAGCCTGGTGAGACTGGAAGTGAAACACTCTCCACCCCAGGAAATTCATCTGGCTGTGCTCACCCAGAAGATCATCTTCAATCAGGTTCTCCCTGAAATGACAGTGCTACACATTTCGCCCAAAGCCCAGAAATGAAGGAATGATTCAGATTTGGATTAAAATTCCAGCTATTTCCTATTTAAATTCCTTTTCCCTGAACTTGTAAAACTCAAGGAGTATTGATAGAAAACATGAAATAACAGTCATTAAATCACCGAAACTTCAACGTGCAGACGATGGGAACAGTTTTCACTGGGACAGAAAAATCAGGAAAATAAAGTGCTAGCACAAAAAAGAGAAAGCTTTCTGCAACAGCAAAGGTTGGAGATGATTAAATGCAGACTGTGGAACTTCCACCCCAGATCTCCTTCCAGAAGGCCAAGGTGTTGCTTCTCCATACCCTGATCTCTGGGACAGCAAGACAGAGACTGGATGTTCCCTCAAGGTCCCTCCCAGCTCTGCTTTCTGGGATCTGTTCGGCATCCCTTGTACAAACATGGTCAGGAAAATTAATTCACTGCAGCCAGACTATTTGCTTAGGAAGTCAGTAATGAAACAAAGCTACCTGAAATCCTATTTCTTCTAGAAATTTGCTCTTGAAGTGGAATAGGAAGGTTTTGTAAAAAGGTTCTGCTACAAAACCTTATCATCAGCAGTATTATTAACTGAACTGCCTTATTTTAATGGCATATGCAAGAAAGAACATCACACTCACTTTTTGTTAACCAGCAATTCTAAAATAATTTGGGTTTTACTGACTTAGGCATCAAGTGCCAAAAGAACATCAATGTGTGCAGCAGCTCCAGAGCAGATAACCTTCCCTCTGAAGGGAAGACAGACAGGCACAGCAAAGCATAATGAGAAACACTTTGTAGTAATGCTGCCTCACATCAGCAATCTGCTGCTTGTGAGGAGATCTGCAATTCTTCAAGTTTTAACCTTTGAATATATTACTATGCTGAACATTCGTAAGATCAAGGAAACATCAAGTCCCAGGAAGCATCTCATGAAATCTAAATTTGAATCAGAGAAATCGAATGTGGCTGATGACTTTAACTACCAGTTTCACAGCTTTCACTTGGTGAATGACTAAATGCAACCACCATAACTGGCATGCACATTTTCATCATCAAATATTAAAAAAATACCATTTTATTCTTTAAGGGGTAATGATCTGGCACTCGGAGTAGTCTGAAGATATAAAAGCTTATTTAGAGCTGGGACACTGTCTTTTCTTACCTATTATTACCAAACCTATTAGTGCAAAAATAAAGAATTTTTTTAGATGTTCCAGTCTAACAATGCCATTAATACGTTCATCCAGATATAACTGATATTTGTCTAACAGTTACTAAACAAAAAGCCTTTAAATACGACACAAAAGATGTCACTCTTTATACAAAAGCTAGTCCATCTTTTCCAGTACAGCACATTAACCACAGCCCTTCTATCTTATGAATTCTTAGCCTGAAAAACGGCATTTTCACTATTTCTTGCAGCACTTAAGGTCAACTCTGATCCTGCTTTAAAGTTAGTCTGGATGGTGCATTCAGGTGTGCTTTCAGCTACTTTGTGACTCGCAGAGTAATTAACCTTTGCACAATGCATTCCTCATTCCCTGCCAAGCGTGGCATTTCTCCCTTAAGCCTTTCTGGAGAAAAGGGCTGCTCTTCTGCCCCAATAATGCATGCAAACCATGCAGCTCCACGAGAGCAGAGCACACCAGTGCAGGCACAGGCAAGCAAGGAGTCATTTCCACTACCTCACTGTCATAATATCAGTAAATAGGTCAGAAAAGAGCTTTCTTTACAGAAAACTCTGGTCACTGGCACGAGGTTCCTGGGACAAAGCTCCTCTGCACGCCCACCAAGGAGCTCCAGCAGACAACGGCAGGATGGGGAACCCAAAGCCCAGCCCGATGGGTTACCTCCTGAGCCTGTCCCAGGCACTTCCCCCTGAACCAGGGCCAGGGCATCACCGCCGTGACCAAGGGTATTTACACAGTGCTCACCAGCCTTTGGGACATGTTGCACAGGGCCCACCAAGCCTTTGTGACCTGGGGTGGGACAATGGAGAAGCCACCTGAGTGCAGGGAACCCAGACAACTCACTGCTGGCACTGAGAGCGTGCGCTCACAGGAGCTCTTGGCTCCTGATGATCCTGCTGTGCGTGGGATTTCTAAAGAATGGCTCCAGAGACCCTTCCTGGGCTTCCCAGGACAAGCAGCTTCCTGGAGCAGGTCCAGTGGAGGACAAGAAAACAGGATTAAGGGACTGGAGCATCTCACTGACAAGGAAAGGCTGAGGGAGCTGGGGGTGTTTGTGCTGGAAAAGAGGAGGCTCAGAGGTGACCTCAGCACTGTCTGGAACTGCCTGAAGGGAAGTTGTGGCCAGGTGGGGGTTGGTCTCTTCTCCCAGGCACTCAGCAATAGGACAAGGGGGCACGGGCTCAAGCTCTGCCAGGGGAAATTGAAGTTGGAGATCAGGTAGAAATTCTTTGCAGAGAGAGTGCTGAGGGATTGGAATGGGCTGCCCAGAGAGGGGGTGGATTCACCGTCTTTGGAGATTTTTATACTGAGCGTGGCCGTGGCACTGAGTGCCATGATGTGGTAAAGGGACTGGAGTTGGAGCAAGGGTTGGACTTGATGATCTTGGAGGTCTTTTCCAACCCAATCCATTCTATGATTCTGTAAGAGGAACAGGCAGGAACTGACACCCAGGAAGTTCCACCTGATTATGGGAAAGAATTTCCTTACTGTGCAGTGACCCAGCACTGGAACAGCTTGCCCAGAGAGGGTGTGGAGTCTCCTCACTGAGGATATTCCAGAACTCTCTGGACACAATCCTGAGCAATGTGCTCTGGGATGACCCTGGATGAGCAGGGGTTTGGACCAGATAACCCACTGTGGGCCCTTCCAACCTGACCCATCCTGTGACATTCTAACACAGACTGCCTGACCCAGAAGTGGACAAAGCCTTCTTTAAACAAAGCAAAGGCATCTCTCCCAGTTGGAGTCCCCCTAATGGAGGACAAAAAGCCTTAAGCACCTACCAGGAAGGTAAGATGGCAGAGCACACGAAATCCATGAGATTCCTGGAGTGTGACAGGGATAATGTTTTGTCACCAATGTTGGGCAGGCCTGTTTCTCTAACCTTGTGGAAACTCCTGTCTGCTCAAAGCAGCACTGTTGCTGTATGTGTAACTACTGTCACCTTGGTAAAACAAATAGTTTTTGCACCAATCTGCTTACACAGCACTTTTGAGCAGACAGAATATTCCTGGCTGCTCTTTTATCAAGAAAAGAGATGGATGTCCTTTTGTTAAGGCTGTAAAAATTAGTTCCTTATGAGTCAGAGCTTTCTGAAGCAGCTCAGTCCTTTCTCTCATAAAGGAGCATTCAGCTCTCATCAGCAGTGCCACCACTAAGGATCCCAAACCCAACAGCCTAAAAACCAGGAGGAGTCCTCACAAGGAGCCTGGCAGCAATTCCCTGCTCTTAAATATAGACAGAGCAGATAAATGCTGAGCTGGCCATAGACGTTCAGACAAACAAGAACGTGCTAATGATGGATTCTTGAAAGAAAGAGCAATGGGATAGTGGGATAACCAATCACCTGCAGGATTTCTCTTGCAATGTAACAGTGCCATGTTCTACTGGGAAAAAAATTAGTAGGGAACTCAAGGTTTCTGAAGAGAGGACCTGGACATCAAAATCCAAGTGTCACTATCAGAGGACACACAGGAAGAGGTTTTGAGAGTGCCATTAAGTTAACTTGTGACCTCAACAAAATCTGACCCAACAATCCATCAGTCTTCTTGAGGAGACCAGAATGAAGGGAAAGGCCTTTGTCATATTGGACTGAACACCCAAAAACATGGCCCATATCTGCAAAATGAGAATCATGTTCCTCTTGACTCTTTTCCAAAGACTGGGTTTCAGAGTAACTTGCTCCACAGCATTCAGGAATTACAGGACTTGATTCCTTGGAAGAAAGAAGACTTATCATCAAGATTTAAAAGCAGGGCCATGATAAATAAAAATACCAGACTTATGATTCTTCAAATTGTAGAATAATGATTTTTAAAAAATAAGAATTTGTTTAAAGTGACTTTCTGAATGAGAGAAAAAGGATGATCTTTTCTAACCATTGATATTTTCTTTCAAGGAAGGGGGGAAATAAACAAGATTAGGAAACCTGCATTTGGAACTATAAGGAGTTTTCCTAGAAGTTCACAATTGTGCATGTTCTATAGCAGTTTTTTAAAGGATCACCAAAAAGCATAACCACAGAAACCAGACAAGGCCTGTCAAGGAATATTTTGCAAACTAAATTTCTATTTTGTCTAAATACATGAAAAATTTAAGCAAGATTTACATAAAAATTCATGATTTCTGTGCACACAGGAGTGGAATTCTCCATGTGTGGCTCCAATAAGTGGAATTGCATTTCCCCTTATGAACTCAGTAATGTTTTCAAAGACTAATAAATACTTTGGGCTTCCAGAGTTTTATATATAACTTAATTTCTCTTTTGACTTTTAGTTCAAATGTGGGGGCTCTCCCAGGTAAGTGCTCGAGACCTGTAGGCATTTAATTAAGTGCTCCCAAAACAAATGTCACCCAGAAGATCTCAGTGCAAAGCAGACACAAACACACACTGCTGTCTGCCAGGCACACTTGTTGGTAACTGAGCAATGGAAATTACAACCTCCTAAATGGAAAGCAATAATATGCCAAGCAGAGGATGAATGACAGCAACTCAATCTACAAACCATGTCTTCAGAATTCTGGCTGTTCTCAGTCAGGAGAACAGGAAACTGAGAGGCACAGATGCAAACAAAGTTGGGTTTGGGACTCCACAGAGGAGTCGAACCCATGCTGAGAGGTGGTGCTCGTTGCAAAAGGCCATGTACAATGTGTGCTCTGCAGAACACCAAACGCAGGCCAGTATGTGCCGTATCACAGACACCCTCCCAGCAACTGGCACTGAACACAGCCCAAGGCAAAGCCACCAAAACGACACCTGACACCAGCAGCTAAGGCCAGCACCTTGGCAGTAAAATAAAAGAAGAAAACTGCATTTTAAATGGCATTAGGAAATATGATTGGATGCCTCCTGTTCTTCATATCTGAAAAGCAAAAGCCCCAATGTAAGACAGGCACCTGTGTCTTGACATCTAAATGCAACGCATCATCTTGGAGAAACAAATTTCTACCTTCTCATCTTTCCCCCTCAGTCAGCCAATGTCATCTGCTTCACTTAGGAGGAGTTTCAGCCAACAAGCTCTTAGCCAAAACCCAATTTCAGTGACACACTAATCATCTAAAAACCTGACCATCTGTGTTTCGTGAAAGGGAGATGTAAAAATGAGTATTAGCAGCATATTGATGAAACTGCAAACCAATCTGTCACAACCTCCTTTGCAGTCTCACATGAAAGGCACGGTTGGCAGGAATCTCAAAAATTCCATGGGAAAGCTTCTGGAAGAGAAGAAAGAACAGCTTCAAATAACTCAGTTGTCTGGTAGAGAATAAAAAGGGAATAATGAAAGCATGGATCTGCCAAAGAAAGCCTAAGATAACATGGAGACCTGGCAGGCATCTCTCATGGCCAGTGAAACCCAACACGGCACTGCTGCCTCTCCTCTTCCATTAGCAATACAATATTACCAAGCAATAAACCCAGGGTGATTTCTGCATGTTGGGAGGAAGCAGATAAAGTGTCTTTGAGAACTTAACAATGATCAAACTTTTATCCCTTCACAAAGGACTGCACAATGCTCCATAGTATACAGAATCTACAACAGCTGTCCCTTATTCCCAGTGAGGACACGCTCCTGGCTCATATTAAACTTTGCATCCACCACGACTACAGAGACCATTTCAGCAGAACTTTGCATTTCTCCTTCCTGAACTTCTGAAATTCCTATTGGCCCCAGCCTCAAGTTTCCTAAGATACTTCTGGACTCAGTCTCTACCACTTACAACGTTTACTCAACACTTGGTATCATCCAGAAACTTGCTGAGGACACGTTCTGTTTCACCATCTGGATTTTTGATTTACTGGATATCAGCCTCCATACCATCAAAGAATTGGCCATTTCAGCCAAGAAGACAAAAGTGTTGGTCAAGCTTGAGCTGAGGTTGGTAACTCTACACAGCCTGTGCTTTACTACGTTCTTCTCTTTCACGTAATTGGAAGGGCCCCACAATCTTTTCAGAAACTCAAATGAGGCTGAGCAGACTGTGCAATCCCAAATCTGCCTCCTTATCTTTCCTTTAGATAAAATATTAACTTATTTTTCTCAGTCACCAGGAACCTCTGTGAGTCACCAATCTCAAATCTTTTGTCCCTTCAGTATGAAAAACACCCTGTCCTTCATCAGACTTCAGAAAAGAAATTGCATTCCAAAATCACACCTGGATGCCATCCATGGAATGCTGTTCAACAATGAAGTAATTCTTTCCTTCAGAGTTCTCTACCAAGACACTTTTCATGCTCTCCAGCATCATCTTTACACACTTTGGGGTTTTTACCATTACTTCACACACATTTTTTTGTCCCAGCAAATGAATTTAACGTGGTAAGACCATCATCTCGTTTTTAAAAACTCAGCAGTCCAGATACTGCACCCTCAGAGATCCCTCACTTTGCAGCTCCCTCCTGTACTTTTATTCCAAGCACTTTTGGAACATGGGCAGCTTTAATCACAGCCACCTTCCCTGTGATACACAACACAGCCTTGATAGCATTGTACCATTAAAAGCAGCAAATCTCACAGGTGCAATGCCCTTCAAGGCACATCATGTATAAAGTCTTCTCCTGCCAATCACCCACTCTGATATTCCACAGAAACAGAATCCTTATTAATCACTGGCCTGACATCTTTCCTGCTCCTTCTTTCTCCATATGAAGGCAAGTAACAAATCAGGGTAAAAGGTTCTTATTTGCTCTCTCGTTTTTTACACAACACCTTGTCCAACACCTGAGCCTCTTGTACATTATCACAGAATCACACAATGGTTTGGGTGACAAAGACATTAAAGGTCACCTCATTCCAACCCCTGCCATGGGCAGGGACACCTTCCACTGTCCCAGGTTGCTCAGAGCCCCATCCAGCCTGGGCTTGAACACTTCCAGGGTTGGGGCATCCACAGCTTCTCTGGGCAGCCTATTCCACTGAAGGCACCACACACAAATTCTAAGCAGTGCAAATCTGCTCTATCAGCAACGTAAAAAGATTCTCACAACTTCATCATGTTTCAAAGTTTTATTGAAAACTGTGCATAAAGTAGAATTAAATAATGAGCCAGAGCATTATCTTTTTAAAAAAAAAATAAACAGATCAGCAAATTCATTAGATTTGAAAAAACCTGCTTAACAGAACAAAAACCATGAAACATCTTAAAAATTCACTCTCAGCAGTCAAACCATACAAACTTGTTTTCTGTATTTTAGATACATCACTAGGATGTTTTCTGATATCCTGAATGACTTGAGAACATTTCTTTATTGCTGTAAAAAGCCTTTTGGCCACATGGAGCCCTGTTGCTGGGTCTCAATACAGAGCTTTTCCCACTGGAACCAACCAGCTGTTCCCGTGGCTCTGTGTCCCACACCAGACAGCAGGATCTGTGTCAGGAGGAGTATGACAAGCCAGGCACAAAATGATCACCCTCAGTTATTCTCAGGATCCAGCAACAAGCTTTTAGCACTGGACAGTCCAGACAAAAGGCCACCTGGCAAATCCACTTTTCCACTTCTCTTGTGCCATGTTGAACCTGCCTGTTCTCCTGCCCTTCCCAGCGCTGAGCAGCAATGAGTTCCACAATGTACATTATGCACAATATGAAAACAAACTTTCTTTTGTTTTACTTTAAAACTTCACCAAGGCTGAAGAAATCTGTAATACTGGCGATATCTTGTTCCAAATATTAATCTTCCTCCAAACCTTCCTATAAAAACTAAGTTAATTTTACTTTCCACTGTTCAGGCAGGTGTGACGTGTAATTCATGTCCAATCTCTGAAAGAAAACTGATGTGTTCAATGACAATGATGATGTACTAAAAAAACATATTGATCTTTTTATGATTAGTCATTGTATAAAAGTCAATATAGGAGGTTTTTTGAACTGTAATGAATTTAAAGGCAAAGAAAAACCTCCTGCTGCTGTCTGTGATGAACAGAAGCCCTTTCCCCAACTCCATGGATGTAACAGAGTAAAACCAGACTAGGTGACACCTTTCCCAGCACAGTGGATGGTAACACACCTCCCAAACTCTGCTCCTCTACCAGTCAGAGCCTTTTACTGATACTCATGGCCCCACAGTCCAGTTCCCTGCAAACCCAAATGCAGAACCAAACCAAACCAAACACCTCCAAAGCTCTGACACCTCCTCCCACACAGGTCTGGTGTCTTTGGAGGCAAGGGCAGTGCCAGAAGAGAGTCTGTGCAGAATGAGACCTGATGTCATAGAATAGAATCATAGAATCGATTGGGTTGGAAAAGACCTCCGAGATCATCAAGTCCAACCCTCGCTCCAACTCCAGTCCCTTTACCACATCATGGCACTCAGTGCCACGGCCAAGCTCACTTTAAAAACCTCCAGGGATGGGGAATCCACCCCCTCTCTGGACAGCCCATTCCAATGCCTGATTACTCTCTCTGGAAAGAATTTTTTTCTGATATCCAACTTATGTTCTCACTTCAGCCTGCTCAGGGCTCAGACCAAGCAAATAGAGCAGCCCAGTCCAGGCTCTGTGCTACTGCTTGGGAAATATTTATCCAAAGAGTCACTGGCACCCCTCCAGGGATGGGGAGCCAGGCTAAGGAAGCTGCAGGAACCTGGATCATGGGGGGTTTAGACCCCAGTGAAGGAGTATCCAAGGCTTCTACGTGCTCTCAGAGAAGCTCTATGGTGCCAGGCAGTGGCCACAGCCACGGCAGAGCCTCCCAAGGCACAGAGCACCTCCTAAACCCACCTGGGGGCACAACATACAACTGTGAAACTCTTCATTGCAAGTTTCACCTTAACTCAGTTGAATCACAATTCTGTGTTTCTTAGAAGGCCTGACACCAACAGCACCAGCAAAGTGACTTTCTGCAGTGCCAAACCCCCGTCTGCACCCACTCCTGCTGCACCCAGGGTCTCTCCATTAGCAGCCTGATATCAAACCAACCCCACTAAAGTCAAACTGCTTACATTAACAATAAACACCAGTAAAATGCAGAAAAAAACCCCTCACACAGTTCCTTTCACACCCAGACTTCAGAATACATAATACTAAAGAAGTTATTGCATTTTCTTAAACATGTAAATAACCTGATTTTCATTTTCACGTATTATTTCCTGGATTATCATGTCTGGCTCTGTTCTTTGTTGCAGTGTACAGAAGTGCTGATATATTAAAATGTTACTAAGTGTGTACAGATGTATGGCTTCTCTTGGAGCAGCTCAGGGACTGGTAACCATGGCACTGCTTCCAAGAATAGAATTATCATCTGTAACAGCACTCACACTGTGGCAGTTGACAGAATGGTTATAAATATATCTATTAGCAGCCTGAGCTGAATCTTTAAACAGCACTGTAGGGACAGCAGTTGGCTAAAAATAGCTTGACAATATTGCATTTGAACACTTGTCCTCAGAAACACTTTGTCACATCCATGGAGAGAATTTCAATTTTTTTTTTTCCCCTGCACAAAACTGAAAATGAACTTGTGTGGCACACAGGAGACAGACAGCGTGACATTTTCTGACCTCCCTCCTCCCTAGAATGCTACAAATAAAAGCACAACAGTAACAATCTTGAAAAGGCTGCTATAAAACATGAAGCAATGCCTAGAATTCAAAGTACATGAAGCAAGGGCAGAATCAAAATCATTTTACAAGGAGGGAGAAAAAAAAATAAGAACACATGGCAATCAAGAGCACACAAATAACGTGCCTGAGCTGCTGGAGCTCAGCTTTGTTCTAATACACTTCCAGAGACCTGGAACAGGGAAATGATGGTTGCAAAGTTATTCCTAACAACTGTATGAGCCACTACTCAGATAAATAAAGGAAAAATTGTCTAAAAATGGATTTCTACATTCAGAAATCATGAATTCAGACATACATTCTCCATTTCATTAGTGACTACAAGTGTTTCCATCACGTTTGTGATCACAGTTGATACCAGTGCAGTAAATACCACTCTGGCCAGTTCAGGCAGCTGAGGAAAAACAAACAAGTGTCCTTTATTAGTCAGGGAAATGTTTACATCTCTAAATTACCCACTAAAAATACAGACTGTTAATTGTCTGTACACTGGAAAATGTGGCTTATCATCAAAAAATAAAAAGAAAATAAAACAAAAAAAATAGGTATGAATGATGAAGGTCTGAACAAGGCAAGATGTGCCCGCAGAGTAAACCATGTCACCTGGCAAAGAATTTTTAGATGAGAAGAAATGTCTGGGGCTCCTCTGCCCAATGCAGAGCAAAGGCACAGCAGGTTGTTCCATCAAGTCTAATTCTGAAAATGGAGGTTCTGAGCAGCCATTTCGTGTCTGAGTGCCCTCCCTGGGAACAAGAATCCTCCCAAGATCTGACTGCAGCTTCGTGTGCTCCAGCCTGGGCCTCCTGCTCATCATCCAGGCGGTGCCCAGGGGCAGAGAGTGTGAATGGGGGTCCCGTCAGAACATCAGGGAACAGCTCTGAGTTACCAACCTGCCCCCAGCACAAACCTGGGGCACAGCCCCAACCCAGCTGGGCTGAAGGGAAGGAACTCCCTGCAGCCCAACCACACACGGGGACCAGGCACTGACCAGGCACTGACCAGGGGGACCAGGTACTGACCAGGCACTGACCAGGAGGACCAGGCACTGGCCAGGGGGACAAGGCACTGGCCAGGGAAGACCAGGAACTGACCAGGGAAAACCAGGAACTGACCAGGGAAAACCAGGAACTGACCAGGGGGACCAGGCACTGACCGGGGGGACCAGGAACTGACCGGGCACTGACCAGGCACTGGCCAGGCAGTGACCAGGGGATCAGGCACTGACCAGGCACTGCCCACCTGCCCAGAGATGCTGCACAGCCTCCCACCTCTCACATACTCCAAAGCCACCTGGACACCATCCTGGACACCTGGCTGCAGGTGGCCCTGGCAGAGCAGGTGGGCACAGATGCCCTCCAGCTGTGCCACTCAGCCTCAGCCACCCTGATGGTCACTTGGGTGGACACTTCCCACAGCAAAGGAAAACAAGACTCCAGCAAAGAAAAAGTATCTCCCAACCAAAACTAAATACAACTTTCAGAGTAGGGCTGTATTACACCTTCCATCTTTCTTGAGGATTATTTAAGGATGAACCAGAATTTAAATAGAACAAGTTCTATCTGTTGTATCCTTATTTTCAGTAAGAGAATGTAATCTGCTATATAAAATTTCACTACTGAAGAAGTAAACTCTGCTGTAATATGAGACTTGAATATTCAGGCGAGAAAATTAAGCTCTTGGGATAATTACAATTGCTGTTTTCATAAGGCATATGGATCAACTCGGTCATGACAGTGAACTTAGGCTGTAAGGCAAAAACAATTAACACTTCTACACAAGTCTGTCCATTATCAACTACGTATTTCTTCTGTCTTTAAAGTTTAAACATCTCCAATCTTTTTTCTGGATGTATCACAGGGGAATTAGAATATAGAGCACACATTACAACTCTGAACTTCTGAAAAATTTATATAAATACTGACAGTACTACTCCACATCTCTCTAGGATTTTTGCATATCTGCCAAGTGATATGAAAGGTTTTTACTCAACCAGTCAAAGTGTGATGCTGAGGACTAAAGGAAAGTGATGTCAGGTCTGGTCAGACACTTCTTCAAACAGAAAAATCAATGACAAAATAAGGCTTTAGGATGAGCAATAGCTTGATAGCATTCTTTTAAAACATCATTTAGGAGACTGATTTTTAGAAATAAAACATAAATTAGATGAAACCTCTGTGAGAACTGAATTTTTGTTCCACTTAACTTCAATGTCTACTATAAAAGTGCTGTTATTCCAAGGGTGTAAAAGCTTTGCTAAGAGTTACAGTTCAACTTGTGCCACAAATTTAAACTGAGTAAGATGACTATTACTTTATGGCTCTGTTGTGGTATAAATCTTTGGTCAAATAGCATTTGATTCTGAGCAGAATTACTTTTTCCCTCAAGTAATTTACTGTATGTATTCCCTTAGAAGTAAAAGAATATTAAAATTTGCCTGAAATTATTATAAATTAATCTGACAGTCTAAAATTAACCATTATCTTACTGGATCCATCCACATAAATGGCTCACATAAATGGTCTTGACTGGACAAAGCAGCAGTTCCTGAGCATGAACTACTGAGGCCAAGAAAAGCGACATTTAAAAGTTCAACACAGAAAGAAAAATAAAAATAACTGAGGGGGGAAAAACCCACTACCAAAACCAAAACAAACTCTATCATTGTTTGGTATAATGACTTCAGAGACAACATTTATTCCGAGATGCAGCTGACTGTATTTATGGTGCCTGTTTAAGTCTCAGCCACAGTGCCATCTGCTGACTCTTTATACTTTTATACATTCCATAGAGATGGGATGTTTTAGGCTCACCCAACCACCTCATGTCACCCATTAATCTCCTCCTCCTTTTATCTGAAGGTGAGGAGAGGAACAGTTCTCTAGGAACTGGAATGGTTCAAGATTTCCAGTCTGGATGCCCTCAGAAGTGCACTGGGAATAGAGTGGACATTAAGCACTAAGGCCTATGAATATTGCTAGAAAAAAACAAAGTGTCTATGGCTGGAAAAGAACAGCATGATCTCAAGAACGAGATCAATGGAAGGGCTTGCATTTTGTTTGCTTTTCCCTGGAATCTTCCCTCCAAAAGCAGCTATGCAGGGACAAGCAGTGCTGGTTTTCAAGTTGTGCTGCTAAAATTTCCACAGTATTGTTGAAAAAGTGGTGGCAGATAAATGCAGTGAAGACCAACTGGGGTATCAAATATAAAGTTATTGATCAGCTTAATGGGTTCACATAAGAAAAACTCCAGTAGGCTTCCCAGGCTCATTATGTATTATATCTTCCAGCAATTTATAGAAGTTATGATCCAAGTTCTGCCCCTTTGATGAAGGCAGTACCATGGGAGAAAGATTTCTTACATAGGTGTTGACCTTGATTTTTCCCCTTCCCCAAACTCTCAACAAATATTCCCATTGTTGTTCATCCTTCCCACAACTGACAGACTGCAATACATTCCATACCTATGAAAGAGGAGCAAGGAGGGAAAGGTGGGCCACTGACTTAAGAGTTGGACTTGATGATCCTTGTGGGTCCCTTCCAACTCAGAATAGTCTGGGATTCTGTAATTAGTTCTGACATCATATTACACCTGGCAAAGTTTTGCTTACCCCAGAGTTGCTGCCAGAACAGCACCTACCTGGAGGCTCAGGCAGCACAAATAGTTCCCCAGACTGGGGGCTGGAACAAGATCTTCAGCTTCATCACCATCTTCAAGGTCCCTTCCAACCCAAACCACGCTATGATTCTATTCAGCCAAAAACTGGCACATTAAGAAAAGGGCAGCTATTGAACTCAAATTATAAGAGACTTCTGTCTCTTCTTCCTTCTTGAATAAAAGGATTCCATGTAATAATAAATTTCAAGTTTTTCAACAGGTGTAATCAACTTCATAGGAAAGGCATGTGCATGCCTGATCAGTCAGATGATTAATTCATGTGGTTGTTTCTAATGATCACTAACACTACCTCAATTTCCTGTCCAACATCTCTTCTGTTATTAAATCTATTCACAAGAATCACGTGTAGGGAACATCAAATATCACTTCAGCTGCCACCATTTTGCTTGAGAGCAGTAACAAAACCCTGCAACTCCCCATATGAGAAACAGCTGACAAGCTCAGAGAACAACCATGTCCTCTTTTCCTGTGGAAGGCACAGCTACATTCCATGCAGGAAAGAACCTCCAGCAGGTCTGTAAGTCATTCTATAAAATGGGAAAGACTGCTGCAAAACCCCAAAATCCACTGCATCTAAAGTTTCACTGAGAGAAACGGCTCTGATTCCACACTCAGCAAAGCAGAATTATTCTGAACATTACTATGCAGGTCAACAATTTCTGACTAAGTTTTCCTTCCATAAATCATACTATTAATAATTCTGCCATTATTCATTGTTTTTGAGAAAGCAGTTCACCCCCAAAGGTCCCAATTTTAGTTTTCAAGGGTAATACAACCTATTCCTGACAACAATAAGTATACAAAACTATTTGATAAATTGGAGGGGAAAAAGACACAATCTTTCCAAGGAGTAGTAATTAAACTCATCTATTCTCTGCCATTAATATTCCAGAGTGCCACAGAATCATTTCTTATTCCCTGGAATGAATATTCATTAGAGAACTGACTGGAATTCATGTCCATTCCCCTCATGTACTCACCATTTAACACAAACTCTCCTCCAGGCTGGGCTGGGACACTGCAGTGCCCTGGAACGAAAGGGCCACAAATCCTATTCCTGGTGCATCCCACCGAGCTCACAAAGCCTCAGCACTGAGGGTTGCTCAGTTTGCTCTGACTGACCTGGTGGCAGCCTTATTTTAGGAGGTTTAGCTGCCACTACAGTTATCAAGATACAATGTCTAATTTGGTTTCCTTGTGTCAGTACAAGCCCAGCTTCGCATAGGGGTGTAAGATACAATTACTCTGTGAAGAATGAGATATTTAGGAATAAGATCATGACGTGGTGTAAATAAACACAGACTCTTTGAGAGGTGCTTGCAGCAGCAGGACTAGAGATGGGACACACTGGGCACTGGAAACCCCAAAGGCTGCAAATCCCTCACCAACAATCAGATAAAGAAATGCAGCAGGACAAGAACCCCCTCAGAGCGAACAAAGAGGACAAATACATGTAACATCCTGGCCTGGATCAAAATAGCCTGGCCAGCAGGCCCAGGGCAGTGACCCTTCCCCTGGACTCTGCCTTGGGAGGCCACACCTTGAGTGTTGTGTTCAGTTCTGGGCCCCTCAGTTCAGGAAGGGTATTGAGGGGCTGGAGCGGGGCCAGAGAAGAGCAACGAGGCTGGAGAAGGGAGTGGAGCACAAGTGCTGTGGGGAGAGGCTGAGGGAGCTGGGGGTGTTTGTGCTGGAGAAGAGGAGGCTCAGAGGTGACCTCAGCACTGTCTGGAACTCCCTGAAGGGAAGTTCTAGCCAGGTGGGGGTTGGTCTCTTCTCCCAGGCACTCAGCAATAGGACAAGGGGGCACGGGGGGCTCAAGCTCTGCCAGGGGAAATTGAAGTCGGAGATCAGGTAGAAATTCTTTGCAGAGAGAGTGCTCAGGCATTGGAATGGGCTGCCCAGAGAGGGGGTGGATTCCCCATCCCTGGAGGTTTTTAAAGTGAGCTTGGCCGTGGCACTGAGTGCCATGATGTGGTAAAGGGACTGGAGTTCTCCCAAGGGTTGGACTTGATGATCTCGGAGGTCTTTTCCAACCCAATCCATTCTATGATTCTATAAACATACGCTGAGTTGGGATGTAAAATGGACCTGCAGACCAGCAGGGAGACAGGAAGGTGTAAAAACACATTAGAAAGTGGATCCTAGAAAAGAAACCTCCTCCGGCAGATTCCTCCCCACAAAGGCCCCCCATAGCTGACACTTCACCAGCCTCAGAGCAGTGGGAGGGTGGGCACAGGTCCTACCCCTTTTCCTAGTGCAAGATAATTCCCACTGTGTCATGATTCTTCCTGTAAACCTTAGATCTGGACTAATAATGATCGAAGGGTTACGATTTCAACTGCACTAACACTAAATTACTGGCTCAGCTATGTAAGGTGCACTTTCTCTTTGCCTGTAAAACAATAAAGGATGGCATCAAATGGCTCCCAGAGGTGCCTTCAAACCTCAACCATTCCGTGAGTCTGATTCAGTCAATATGACTCTGTAACACAACTACTGATTTTCCTTAATGCATTAGAACCTGAAAGTCCAAACAAATTTGTACTTGTATTTGTTTTCCACACTGACAGTGGTGACTGTGATGTAGAACGGAACTGGCATCACATATTCTCAAGGCATTTTCATGTCCTGGTGAAAAATACCACAGGAATGCTGCAGATCACTGGTGAGAAACAGAGAGATGATATAACACAAGAACACCCTGATTCTGAAAACTCTCTTTCCCTTTTTTCCTATTCAGCACTTTGACCTCGAAGCTCTTGGATGAAAAATGGCATGGAGCAACTCACACCAGGATGAAAAAGTAGCCTCCTAAGACAGTGGAGAGCCCTGAACTGAGTCGAGGTCTCGGAAAGGAGAGACTTTTGATCCAAAATGACCATGTTAAATTGGATGTGTTAAGGTCTTCTGCTGTCCTCAGAAATATTTCTGTCAAGAAAGAACAGTTATCAGAAGTCAACCCTCAAAGCCCACTTTTATAACAAGGGAAAAATCAACTCCAAATCCCTTTCCATCAACTCCAAATCCCTTTCCATCAACTCCAAATCCCTTTCCTGCCTGATTCCAGCTGAACCACTCCAGGCAACTGTCCCCACTGCCACCCTGTTCATGTGCTCAGCCTGTTGGACCAAGAAATTCCCTCTTGACTAGATAAAATAACAAAACTTCATTCAAATGCCACATCCCAACCACTGCTTCCCAAGACATCTTTCCTGATTAGAACATTCAGCACAAAACCTCAGGGTGAAAACTTGGTTCTCAGAACTCTTACAGGGTGAGGATTCACTGAGCTTCCCAGGACTTCTCAGGACAAAGTGAGAATCTTTCTACAACAATAACTACATCCAATCTCTTACTCAGTGGAAATAAAACAGCCCCATATTCACTAAACAAATAATGGTGGTTGCTTTTAATTCCACTTCCAAGTTAAAAGGAGTGAACAGGAGCACTGGGAGACCCACCACGCAGCAATTGGAACAGATTTCTGAAGGTAAACACACTCAAAGGCTTGACTTCAGCCTTCACCTAAATAAGAACCTTCAAAAGTAGCACATTTTCAAGCATGTGTTAAACAAAAACAGCAGCAGTCAACTTTCCATTTTAAATGAACAAATTTGTAAACTTGTTCAGAGAGAAGTAAATTAAGCACTGACAAAAATGACAGCTGAAAGCAGCAGAACAGTCACGGTGGGTTTTTTCTAAATATAACTCAAGTGAGACTGAAATATCTTTAGTTTCATTTATAAAAGCAAGATATATTTTTCCTTTTTAAAATCTACCTACTCCTATACAATTTTAACTGGCATTAATCAGTTTATTTTTTTTTTTAATGCTGAAGTTATAGCTCTCTTTTTTAAATCTACTTACTTGTGTACAATCTTAACTGGCATAATCACCTTAAATTGTGTTTCACAATGTGAATGAATTGATTTGATCTTGCAGCTTCCAAGTAATTTGTAGCTTTTGTGGCTCAGAACCTCAGCCTTAGACTAGAACACTAAAAGCACTGATACATATATTTAATGGAAGGGGTACAATTTTCCAGGGAATATGCCACAGAATTACATGATAAAAAGGAAAAGACAGAGAGAGAACCAGACTCAGCTCAGTAACCAGGCAGGTTCATTAATACCCCTCAGAAATGAGCAGCTCCACACCCAAACACTGGTACTCCCTCCTGTGGCTCCCAAAGCCTCCTGTGCTCTGGGGGTTCCTCCTGCAGACTCTGGGGCTGCATTTTCATGGACCTCACAAACACTGGGATGGCTGAAGGGAATCTCTGAGCTCAGTGCAGAGTGCTGGGGCTTCCAGGCTGGATGCTGAGAGGAATCTCTGAGCTCAGTGCAGAGTGCTGGGGCTTCCAGGCTGGATGCTGAGAGGAATCTCTGAGCTCAGTGCAGAGTGCTGGGGCTTCCAGGCTGCCCCTGGGCACCAAAGCAATGGGGCCATTGCACTTCTCTTCTGCAATGGCATCAAAGAAAAATAATCTTCCAGAACACTTTTCTGTATTATGTAGTCTGACTATTCCCAAATTCATCTGGTGTGTTATTTGCTTCAGATTTTTGGAAGTCTTAGAAATTTAGAAACTCATAAAGGCCTTCAAAGTTCAGGCTTTTCCATAACCATTATTCAACACCTGAGAGATCAAGTACTTCCAACAGAAACATAAATGTGTCTACCAAAGATCTCTCCTCTCTGCTGTTTCTGGAGTTTTCCCCCCCATTTCATGGTTCAGACCTCCTGCACTCCCATGCACACACAAGGCATTTTATTTAAAATACATACGAAAATAAAGCACTTCCAACAGAGTATGAGCAAATCCCCCAGAGGAAGCACTTGCAGATATTCATGACTTAAGTTGGCCATTCCCAAAACCATCCACCTTGTGATAGTAAATTAATAGCAGGGATTTGTGTTCAGATCATCCCTAAATTCCTCCCTTGCAATATTAAATCCATAGCAGGAATTCCTGCTTAGAACACTCTTCAGTTTCTTAAGTAAGACAAGGTGCAATTTCATGGAGGCAGCAAATGTTTCCAATTTCCATTTTTTTGGTCCTCTCTTCAAAACCTCTCACAAGTTGGTGGTAGGGCAGGCACAACCTCCAGGTTACAATCTCAAGGAATTCAGGGATCCTTTAAGATTCTGGTTTTATAAACAGCATGAACTCTCAGTCATGGACACCCTGCAGCCCAACAGACGAGTCAATTTACATGTATTCTCTTAACTGTCATTAATTATTTTTGAACTTGAACTTGGTTTTCTCTTCAATCATTTATGAATAGAAAACAAAAATCTATTTAAAAATTAAACTCTTGATGAGGAAATGTGGGGAAATTTTGTTTTGATGGCATATAAAAGGTTTGACCTTCAATCAGATTTCTTTAAAAGAAGGTTCAGATTCCAGGAAAAAAATAAAAAAATATGGCAAAGGGAAAAAAAACCACCAGAAGTTGCTGGGATGGTGTGATAATATGAGCTGAACTTTATCCAACCAGCACACAGGTTTTGGGAGGACATAAGGGTTGCCACATTAACACCTGCCAAGGCTGCCACTTGCCCAGGATGCTCCTGGCAGGCTCAGGACGTGGAGTGGCACAGATTCCTGGGCACAGGGACACTGCTGACACCCCAACAGGGCATTGTTGGCACAGAGTGACACACAACTACCTCAGTTTCACAGCCATAACCTCTTCTTCTGAGCTCCTGAGTGAAACTGTAAAGGCAAAGTGAAAACCTGTCCAGCAGCAATCAAGGAAAACGACGGAATCGAAGGGGGAAATGTTGACATTCACTTCTGTTTATTTGCAGCTAAATAATTTTGTTTATATTACTGCTTACAACCTCCAGCTGCAGAGAAATCTTAATTCTTTCTAGGAGGTCATAGATTTGTTTTCACTCTGTGCCCTGAATATTTACTGAAGATGTAAGGCAGCAATTTGCAATAGATTACATGATCATAAACTGACAGCAAGACCTGGGGAAGCAGCACTGGCAGATAATTAGGGAAATTCCTGAGACAGGAGGAAAAAAAAGGAAAACAGCCTAGTAGCAATCCCAATTAATTTAAAGAACTTGGACATTGTCACAGGATACAAAGGAAAAGGCAAGTAATGCTCAGATTTCAGTGTTTCTCCTGTTTGTTTTCCCTGCACCACAGTTTTCCACACTGGCTGCTCCTGAGCTCACCTGGCTGAGTCAGGGCTGGGCACACAGGACAGGACCTGAACTGAAGGTGGGAAGCACCATCCTGGCACTGCTGGCTCCTGAGGAAGGGGGATCCCCTCCTCCTCACAGATAAAGCACCACTCAGATCGCAACTGTGGAGTCAAATGTGGAGCAAAATATAAGTTAGAACCAAATTGTTCTGACAACAACCTGAAAAGCCTCACTTGGTCTTCCTGTTGTGTCTGTTTTGGTCCCTGTTTCTCTCACTAAAATATTACAGAAATATAGAAGATATTATACAGCAACACACAGGCAGATATCCCTCATCTCTTCACCTTAAAATTCATTTAACAGCAGACTTCACTCAATCCACATTCCTTCCAATTCAGAATTCCCTAGAAAAAGCCCAGCTTGGAAGACACTGCTCCTCGTGGCCAGTGTTGAAACCCCACATTTGATGTTCTCCATCCCTGCAGAGCCAAACCTACTCCCCAAGCACAAATGCTGCAGAGCAACCTGCAGAGAATCTCAACCTGGAGCGTCTATTTTTCATTTAATTGCTTTCAAATCAGAGCCTGAACAAAACCCACAGACAAACCTGCAAGGAAATGCATTTCCACTATGCAGAGAATAACATGGAAAACAGTTACAAATCTGCTGCTCTTCTTTAAGATTCTCCCAATTCATAAAGCAGCAATAAAATTCAAACTGGCAAGCTGGCCAGGCAGAGAGAGAAGTCTGAAAAACTCCAGTCTGTGCTGTGTGATGAGCTAAAATTTAAGGTTTATTGAAGGGTTGGGAAAATAAAAGGCCCACCAGAACTCCAAACAGGTCAGCACACAAATGTACAGGAATACATTTTTAAAACACAGGAACTAAAGCATCAAAGTCATCTCTACCTTCCTTCAAAGGAGGAATTCAGCAAAAGAAAAAAAAGGGGGAAAGAAAAGTTGTAGAGGCTGTGAAATTGTGCTGCAATGTAGACACACTTCTCCAGAGCCAATCCATCACACTTGTTTGGGTTAGTCCAAGGCCAACACTTCAGCCTGGCTGACAAAATCTTAATGAAGTGTTTTGCTGTGCTGGAGACTTTAACCATTTGAGCACAAACAGCTTCTCAGTTTGCTGCATTCTGAATTCTTCTTCTAAACTCCTTCAAAAAAGCTGTTCTTGTCTCAGAGACCAAGTTTAAAAAGGGCATTTTCTGCTGTTTTCCAAATCCTCCAAGGTGAAGGATTTGGTTCCCAGAAGCAAGTTCTACGTCTATAAAATCCAGGGAAAGCAAACTGGGCAGGAACCAAGAGTTTCCTCTCTTTTCTGAGAATGGCACAGAAACTTTCCATCTCTCTTGAAGGCACCTAAACCTTCCTTCACCAAGGAGACCACACTAAGTTTTTACTTTTAGGTTATTTTTTGCAGCAACAGGAGCCTGAAAAGAATCAGTGAATCATTAAGGCTGGAAAAGACCTCCAAGATCATCAGGTCCAAATATCACCATCCCCACAAAAAGGCATCATGAAATGCCACATCCAGTTGTTTCTGAGCAATTCCAGGGATGGTGACTCCACCCCTTCCCTGGGCAGCCCATTCCAATGCTTGAGCACTTTTTCAGAGAAGTTCTTTCTCACATCCAGCCTGAACCTCTCATGGTGCAACTTGACCCTGCACAGGGCAGAGAGGGGGTACCATGTCTTGCTTTGCACGTATTTCTGTCACAGGGTCTCCTTTTCAGGGCAAACAATGTCCCCTGAGTGCAGTAGACACAGAATGTCCACACACTCACTGTGCCACCTCTGCCACCAGGGACTCCTCCAGGTGAGAGGCTTTAACCAAGGAGGTCAAGGCAGAGCTGCCTCCACACAAACAGCTGAGCATTGGCTTCTTGGGGTAGTTTTCCCCCCAAAAACCACAGTCAAAGTTACTATTTAGTGAATTATAGCTTTAAAACTGTTCAGATTTGGGGACAGCTTTTTCTTTTCCTCAACTGACTTCTCTGAAGTTGAATAACAATCTCTCCAAGGAATACTCAGTGAATCAAGTGGCACAGAGCAGAATAAAATTATCATTATTACTGCTTTTAATAATTGTTCAGTTAAAAATCCAACAATCACCCACCATTTCAACTCCATTCCATCCACACTGGGAGATCATAACCCACACTTGGACACCAGGTACAAAGAACAGTTACAATTCAATCAAACTATTTTACTTCTTTTGTGGTAGAGAAATTGTCTGGGTGAAGTTATGCATTATAGTGGCATAACAGCAGCACCACAAAGGCAGCCCAAAAGGTCAGTTTCAAAACTGAAACATTAAAAAAAAATGTTCATCATAAAGCAATTCATAAAACTTTACAACTTTCCAGAGATGGGGCTTGAATAGCAAACCCAGCACCGTGGGGCCAATCAGCACAGAGCTGTGTAACAGTGCTGGGAAAGGCATTCCCTCCGAGTTTGACATCTCTGCCATACACAAAAGTTGAGAATAAAACTCTGAAAAAATAATTGGTCCCACATTATCTCACTTACAATAAGCAGAGAGAAAAGATACCTGGGGCAGGAGGCCCTTTACCTGCTTCAAAACCCAGTGGTGGAAATCGGAGGTGGACAAACGAGGACTAATGGTAAAAGGCACTTTTGAAAGGCTTAAAGGAACTGCTCTAGGGATGGAGAAAGTTTTCTGCCACTGAAATATTTTAATAAAATTAGATTAACTTCCAAAAATGTATGTCCCAGCTCAGAGTTCTTGGCCTGCTGCTGGAACCTCAGAGGTAAATTCACTGAGATCAGATTAGAGGGATCATCAGCAGGAAGTTTTCTGCCAAGCCTATGAGAATAGATCAAGGATATCTGGATAACATTCCATCTTTCAGTACTTCAACTCATTTGGTTTCCATTTGTAGTTATTCCCCCCATTCTGGCCTGGAGCACCCATAGGTGGGTACCAATCACCCAGACAAACTCAGGGAGGGGGAATGGACTGACCACAGCTCTGCCCCGACCAAGCAAGATGTAGAAAAACTTCAGAAGAGTAACATGGAAGAATTAAAAGAGACAATTGTCCACAGGCAGCAAGCACAGGGCAAGGGACAACACATCAAGGTGCTGGGCAGAGAAAACCTTGTGCTGAATCTCCCCAGCGGTGAAGAACGTCAGATTTTAGACTCTTTTTTCCTGTTGCTAAACCCCAGGATTACATCACCTGTTTCTCACCCTCCTCCCAGCACAGAGCACTTGGTGGTTATAGTGGAAATATTCCTAAGTGCCCATCCTGTGAGACTCCTGAGGGCAAGTCATTCAGCCCTTGTTCTGGACTGTCAGCCACCACAGCAAAGGGCAGCAACAGGAATAAAATTGTCTATTACTTGCATTTCATCGTGTCTGACCAAAAATGAGTGGAGTTTTATGGAATTAATTAATCCCAATAAAGTGCTTTGTACAGTACTTGGAATGCCCTGCTCTCTTTGCAGGTCATTTGATAGAAAGATATAACATTACTGAAAGTAAACTTAATAAAATTTAGTCACACCAGCCACTGCCTTGAAGGAATCCAGAACCTTCCTTGCTCCTGAGAATCCCTTCTTTAAAAAAAAAAAACATTTTAATTGCTTCTTGTCATTTGTCTCTTCCTCTTCTCAGACCTACTTGAGCTAAACCAATAATATGTTTTAAGAGTCCCAGGTTTAAAATTAGGGAGTCTTTCTGAGGTCTCCCCTCTCCCCCATCTGATTGCAGAGTTTGATGTATTATCCTCACTGCACTTAAAGGCAGTTGAAGCACATCCAAGTGACTTACGAGCAATATTTATACAAATACATCATCAAACTACTGACAGATAAAATATCCCCCACACAAGCATGTACCAAAGGATCAGTTTTCCCAATGTAATATTCATATTGCTTTTTATCTTCTACTTTCAGAGAACATGTTTTTTATTCCATTTAAACACACTCACATTAGGGATTTAATTTACTCTAAGATTACACCTACAGAAAATCAGGTCTAAATGTGTAATAGAGAAAATCTAAGAAATTACACCCTTTTTGATCAACATCTCCAAATTCTTGCACCTTCCCCTCTTCATACAGGAATTTTTTTCATGAATTCCTCTCTCACATCATCAGGCACTGCAATATACAACCAGATCAGCAGTTTATGAAAATGCATAGAAACCAATTCCATAAAAGGGCCAAAAAATATGAGTTGGGTTTCCATGTAACACAATCTGAAAACCTGTATTTATTTAAGTCTCAGGATTTTTCCTCTTTGCCACACTACAATTTTCCTCTGCTACTTTTGACAATTTTAGAAAATTATCATTTCCTGGAAATTTCAGTATTTTAAAGTCATTCTTGTCCTACTCACCCTCATACAGAGTGAGACTCTGACACTGCTCAGTGATAAATTTAGCACAACATCATTCCCAGGACTAAACTAAGAATAAAGCCCCAATTACAACTTGGGAGCTGTTAAAAATGCCACTTTACCTAAACAGAAAATTCACAGTCTAAAGATTCTGCACTTTTTTTTTTGTCATCAAGATGCTCTTTATCTGCTTTGGCCAGTTGCCCAAAAAGCAGAACAAACCTCCAAGCATAATTATGATGTGTCTCTCTGACAGGGAAAAAAGAACACTCCAAGAAAAATGTTATTTGAAAAATTAAGAAACTGAACTTGCTTGAAGATTTATTCATTCTCAAATTGAGAGAAAAAAACTTATGGCACACAGTAAATCTATTCTTCATTATTAGTCAAAGCACTGAGTGTCTGTGGTTAAAGGACCACAGAAAATTATTAAATTGATAAAATCTATGGAATTTTTTAAAAGTCCTATCAAAGATTTGGCAAGAAAATATCATCATACTCAGCATGAGCAATATTTAAGCAAAAATGTACCGTGAGGTTGAGACCAACTTCAGCAGCAGATTTCTAGATCAGTCCACTTTGAACATGACCATTTCATAATGTAGGAACTCAATTTTAGTGAGCAGAACAATTGCTTCAAAGAGAGAAAAAGGAACCTAAATTACCCCTTCTTATTCACATCTTCTTCCATATATTCAAGAGGCTGTTGGTATTTGGCTCTAGAAAAGAAGTGTAAATAAATTTGCTGACATCAACAGCTATTAATTATCACTCATAATAAATGAATACAACGAGGATGGAGCCACTGTAAACTTGTATTTCTGACTAAATCACACAGAAAAATTATTTCCTCCAGTTCACAGCTTTCCAGAGCCAGGACAGAGGAGTCTCACTCATTTTCAGTGGCAAAACAACAAGGAAAGACACAGTCAGCACTATTTATTTTATCTGTGATTTACCTACTGTGTTATCTACCAGGTTATGAGGATAAGGGTGAGGAGATCTTAGTACAAAGTCATAAAATAAAACAAAGGTGAAAAGAGAGGAAATGGAGGAAGAAAAGGGTGAATTAAGCAATAAAGAAAAGGAGCATTGCAGATGGAAGGCCCTTAGCACTGCAAAGGCACCTGTGGAACTGCACAGGTTCAATTATGGGAGACCAAACTTTGTCCATGCAAGTCCTTGGAATATTGATTGTATTACAGCACATTTCAAAGGATAGGGAGACTTGAAGATGCAGCTAAAGATGAAAATGCAGCAATGGATTTTACCAAACTGACAAATGCAAAGCCACTGCACAGAATGTACAGACACTCAATTTGAGGGCCATTCTGGGGCACAATAAGAAGCAACAGAATTTGGAAAATATGAAATACCAGCAGTTTCAGAACGAAACAGGAGGCATGATTCCATCTACCCCCTGTACTCACAATTCTGCTTTACAGAAAAGAATAACCCAAATCCATAAAATTATTGTTAATACACTGGCAGCTTTTCTCCAACTGTTTGGTGCAAGAGATACATTGCACTGAAACTCTAATCTGAGACTGTGTAGCATTTTCCTCTCTGCACAGAACTACAGATTTGAACAGAATTCTCTCTGATACTGTGATGAAACAGCATTGCCTTGTGCTGCCAGGTCAGGTAAGTCACAGCCACCTGCAGAAGGGCAGCACCTCTGTGACACTCTGTATTTAATTCCACAGTCACAGCACAAGTTAAAATAAAATCTGGATTATGCTTTCAAAAGCACATGCCCAACCTCACAGGATGAACTGATGCTGGCACTGAGGAACCTCCCAGCTGATCAGAGCTGCCCTCTCTCACTTGCTCTGCCCAGTTCTACTTTCTGGTGCCTTTCAGGTGCTGCCACCACCTCTTCCCAGCAGAGCAGGTGCCTTCCCTCCTTCCCCCCAGCCAATTCCACACTTAGAACACTAGACATAATTATCATCATGAGTCTAATAAAAGTGAGCATGGAAAACTTCCACGTTTACCAATGCTCATAAATTAAATGGATGAAACTACTGCACAGATCGTTGTAAAGATGAAGTCTGGAAGTGCATTTGGCCATGAAGACACACATCCAGAATTTTCACTGTCATGGAAATCTAAATATCAAATGCTTCAAAGAATCCCCAGTCACACAAAAAGCAAGTCTCATCCACATTTTCAGGCAAGAATTCTTGTGTTGTAGAGTAAGAGTTTCTGTACTTAGGGGTAAATCAGATGCTTTAAATCTTGCCTAGAGCTTTTTTCAGAAACATAGTTGAGCTCTCTGCATCCAGAACCTGCTGGGACTGAGCATGAGTGAGTTAAGAACTGCAGACACACAGGCCAAGTGTTGCACTGGGCATAAAACAGGCAGTGATGAAAGGAAAGGTTTATTAGCTGGAGCCCAGCACGAGACCCAAAATGCTACAGGGCTTCTGATTCAGACCTGGACAACACACTGTCCTTTTAGGAACACGCACAATGAACCAGAGTCCACCTGCAGAGGGGATGAAAAACCACTTTAAATTGGACATTCAGCCCAAATCCAGAAGCGAGTGGGGAGGCTGAGCACCAACAAAAGGCAGTTCATCACTGTGAGCTGAATAATAAGGAGAGAAGCCTTTAGGTGGCTGTTCAACCACACTCCTAACCCTTGGGGCTGAAACCTTCTCCATCTGGCAGAAGCAACCCTGAGGATTCCTGCAGCACCTCCACTGCCAGGGGATCCACCACAGGAGCAGAGCAAAGGCACACAGGGGAAAAGCAAGGAAATGACACAGGAGAGAACCAAGGAAATGACAGAGGTGAGAACCAAGGAAATGCACACAGGTGAGAACCAAGGAAATGGCACAGGGGAGAACCAAGGAAATGGCACAGGGGAGAACCAAGGAAATGCACACACAGGTGAGAACCAAGGAAATGCACACAGGTGAGAACCAAGGAAATGGCACAGGTGAGAACCAAGGAAATGACACAGGGGAGAACCAAAGAAATGCACACACAGGTGAGAACCAAGGAAATGCCCACAGGTGAGAACCAAAGAAATGGCACAGGTGAGAAACAAGGAAATGCACACAGGGGAGAACCAAGGAAATGCACACACAGGTGAGAACCAAGGAAATGCCCACAGGTGAGAACCAAGGAAATGGCACAGGTGAGAAACAAGGAAATGCACACAGGGGAGAACCAAGGAAATG
>VWZD01007681.1:720802-761208 GCA_013396695.1 Sakesphorus luctuosus | reverse complement strand
AACAACAAAGAAAAGTACACAGGTGAGAACCAAGGAAATGACAGAGGTGAGAACCAAGGAAATGCCCACAGGTGAGAACCAAGGAAATGACACAGGTGAGAACCAAGGAAATGTACACAGGTGAGAACCAAGTAAATAAGGCACCTGAAACAGAGTGGTCTTTGATCCACACCCAGTGTCTGACCCACCTCTTCTGTTCTCAGTAAGGGAGGAAAACTGAACATGCAAGAACCTGCAAGAGCAATATTGAAGTACTATATCTACATACAAACACACACACACACATTATATATATATATTATACATAGTATGCATATATACATGTCTCATATATATAATATATACACACACATAATGTATTACACACAGAGGACCCCTGCCTGTGTGCCACACAGCAGGTTACACCCTGAGAGCTCCAGGCTGCCAGGGATCTCTGTCCTCTGGAAGGGCACTGTGAGGAAATGCACCATCCAATGCAAGCAAAGCATTCAGACAAACATCTGTTTCTAATGATTCTTAAGATTTCTTACAGGGCTGACACCATCCTGTTCTAAATGCTTGTTCAGTCCTCTCTCAACTTCAGGTTTCCACCTCAGCAAGTCTTCACACAAGCCCATCTTTCCTTTTTCTGCATTATTTTAACCCAGTGCCCCTCCCCTCCTTTTCTCCCCTCGCTCTCTCCACAGCCAGTGCCCTCCTGCATCAGCCAACCTCAGGATTAAGATGGTTTTGCTTTCTTAACTCAATGTCCTTATGGACATAACCACCGACTGCTGATCACACGAGCTTTGTTCAGTGTGTTGATGTCATTTCTCTTGGTTCATCTTTAGACAAGAAGGAGAGATGAAGTGTGGCTTCTACAGGAGATGGTACCATTTGTTTGGTTAAAAGCAGGGGATCATCACTTGTTTTCTGAGTGACAATTCAAAAAGGGCCAGGGAAAACAGTGCTTTTGACAGGCAGATGGTGAATCTACCCAAAAGTTTTCTATCAATACTTTACAAGATTTTTAACGTCAAATAAAATGGGAAAATGGGAAAAATAGGTAGTACTTCAAGTTGTAAAATGTGCTGAATTGAAACTGCAGATATTACAGGGATAATAAAATACCAGACAAGATGAATTAATTGAATTTATTCAAATCCAAGAAGCAGTGGGTTTTTTCCCCTGGCTCTACAGAATAGCTTTAGTAAAATAATTTCTTTGTGTTCTGAAGCACAGTCCTCTCCAGGGCACAACAGGGTGTTCATTTCTTGCTGGAACAATTCAGAGAAGAGGAGAGGAGGAGGCTCAGTGAGAAGAGATCGTGTGGAATATTCAACTACTTCTAGAACTGGAACACTTCAAGGAAGGTAAGCAATGCTGGATCAGGCAGGGAAGGAAATTAAAGTATTTAGACCCAGACTACTCAAAAATTGCTGCCTCTCACCCAAATCCAGATCATAATTTTGCCACACAGGTACCAACTGCTACAAATCCAACTCTCTCTCACATCTTTGCAGAACCACCCTGCTTTTATTATCCACTTTATCCCAAAGGAAGCTGCACTTTTTGGCCAGGAAGACAACACAAAACATCTTGTGATGTGGCAAAGGCTGATGTGGCTCATGGCTCCAACCTGAGCAGGGCTCAGGAAAGCTGACTGGCTTGCTGGTATTCTTATCACAAATTATAAAAAATAGGAGATATATTAATTTGATAAAAATCAGCTTTGGAAATGAAAGAGGCTTGTTTGGGATTTTTTATCTTTTCTTTCACAAGTACAGTAATGAATACCAAAACAGGGTAGTGTGGAAGTAAAACATCTAACCTGGGCTATATCCTTGTGCCTAAGATCTCATTCCTGAACTCACATTTAGTCAAACAAAAAGAAGGAATCTAAATTTCAATTGCACTCCATGGATTAAATGTCCACATTAACTTCAGAAGCATCCAGGATTATTTAAAAATTAAAAAATAAATAAATAAAAATACAGCTTCTTCTGTTTACTGTATTAAACTTAGATATAAGGCTTATGAGTAAAAGTAGTTTGAGCTTAAAGCATCAACAATATAAAGTCTATCCCCATTAACAGCACACTTTCATATAGAAGAGCAGAGCCTGAGAACTGAACAGAAAAAAAGTCCAATTAAGGCCTGTATCTCATCTTAATACACTGCTGACTACATCAGAAAAGATACATTAAGGACAGTATTAAATTAAATTAGCTCCATATACTGTATTTTAACACTTCCCACCACTTACTGATAGTGCAGCACAGAGCAGTTTTATGAGAGCACTTAAACCTTCCCAGTTTCTGCAGCTGAACCTCCAGAACTGCAGCTCACGTTCAGCAGCACAGGAAAATGCTCCTGTACACACAAATTCCAGAACAAATAAATAAATCAGCCAAATCCCTCATAAATTATAAACCAGCCCTGTCTGCCACACAACTGGCCAGTAAGCACTGTCTGTGTTTAGCAGCTTAAATCAAGATTTTAAAAAACCCACAACATGCTTGGCAAGTTTTCTTTGTCCAGCTCAAAGACTTGTCCACTTAAAACTCTTGTTTGGTTGTTTGTCCAGTTGGGGCTATGCAGCACTTCTTAATGCCAGATTTGGTCCAAAGAAACCAAGGATATTACATTAAACTGAGATACCTTCAGGAGCAATTCTCCTTTCCACCTCGTGGCTAAAAGGAACCTCCAGTGAATCCCCATCACTGAGACTGGAAGGACCAAATCCCCACGGCCCAGACTGATCTCGGAGCCTCAAGCCCATGACGTGTGCAATGGAGTGTGAGTGTGTTCCTTCCATCCTTGAGAAGAACCAGCCTCCACCACATAATCTCAGTCTCCAGGCATGAAAACCAGCCCAGAATTCTCTGGGTTCAAAACAACACAGTGTTTGCTGAGAGATTATGGTACCTGTTTAAATTTCTCGCAGCAGCCTTTGCATTAAGACATAGAACAGTTGAATATTTAAACACACTGCAGAGTTACTCAAGAAGTAACAGACTCAGCCTCAAACCAGACCCTCTCACATAGCAGGGTAAGCTCAGCACTGCAGAACTGACAGGGGGAACTCACCCTTTCAGACAGAGGCACCTACACTGAGGTTTAGGCAAGGCTTGGCACAACCCCCCAGCAGGGAACAGCAGGAAAGGCACCTGAACACAACACTATCCCCTGATATTCTATTCAGCTTGAGGGGATAAGCAAGCTTTGCAGTGAGGTCATAAAGCAATTTTTATACTGAATTTATGAGCTCATTGTACAGTCATTTCCAGGAGCCAGGGACTGGTTTATTAAAGGCAGCCTGCAGCAAAATTGAGAACGGAGATTGCAGAGAAGTTCGACTGCAGTACTGGCAATATCCAAGAGTGAAGCACAGAAATTGTAAGGCAAACAAGGAGGGAGGGAACATTTAAGTATGAAACCTATAAATATCTGAACAAGGACATTTCAGAATCAGCAACATGAGAAGCATTGATTTACATTCATTTTCATTTGCAGAATTTCACTTTTATTTGAAGACGAGCTTATGCACAGCATGCAGGGTTGAAAAATAACTACTACTCCTGAATATTCACACCAGACACCTATTGCTAAATCATGAATAAATGACAGCAGAGCATTTTCTCCACACACACAAGTTGTTTAAGATCTATCTTGTTTCTTAACTTCAAAACTCCCACTTGATTCTTACATTAGTCCTTGTCAAACCGCTCTAATTGGCAGGAGCATCACAAGACAAACCTTCAAGCACAGCCCAGCAGTGATCCCAAAAGGCACAGAGAGGGACACAGGCAACAGCCCCAAAGGGCTGAATTGTTCTGCAGCAACGGAGAGGAACTGAAGGATCTCTTAAGGAGCTTCTAGGAAACTTCAAGAGATTCATAAATATCAAACATTTTGAGGCTCAGGATCAAAGGGGACCTTGGATCATCTCTCATGTCCCTACCCCAACTTGCTTCACTTCAGACAACAACGTCCTTACTGAGCAAAGGCATTTCACAACAAACATCTTTATGTACTCAAAGATATCCAGACTAAAACCAAGCAAGTCAAACCCAAAACCACAGCAAGTTCCTCACAACTCAGCCAAGAAAACTGGACCACAGCACATTCTAATTATATCTTTAAATGCTTAATTGACTAGACTGTTTACAATACTGCCTGATTCTATGATTTGGAAGCTTTTATTTTATGCTACTGGTGGTTCTTATTGTAAATAGCTTGGAACTCCAAAGTATTTTTTATCCAAGTAGATCCAGTTATTGGTTTATAGTAGTTTAATTGGGACAAACTGGGAGAAGGTTATTATTTATGAGTATATCAAGGTGGTGAAGAGAGAGAGAAGTTATAGAAATGGATATCTGTTAAAATGGAATGAGCCACAACAGTAAATCAGAGCCAGTGATACCTTACTGTGGTTTTCTCTCTCCCACCTACAATACACCAATCATACAAATATTGGAAAAATATGAATCATATTCTTCCTATCATGGATGTTGTCCACAAATAAATCATCACAACCAGAACAATTTAAGTGATTAAAAATTTAATTTTGTAGACTGCCTCCAGAGCTTTACCCTATTGGCTGTTTTAGCACCCTGATTTTTATTTCCCCCCCCCCTCCACAAATCATCTCCTCCAAACACTACAGACAGTGCAAGGTTAGTGATTAAGCCTGGATTAGATCAGATATGAATGCAGTGAGTGGCTCATTCCATACATCAGTCAGCCAAGAACCCTCTGATGCTGCTGGAAACTGTTTTGTCTGCTGACGTAGTTCTGATCACCTGCATTGTCCTTCCATCACAAAATACCAATTAATTAAACCAATTCCATTCCATAAACCTCCCAACAGGATCCAGCATGTGCATTCCCACCACCCTGTTGTACCACACACTGTTACAAACCAAGTTCTTACTTTCCAGCCCCCAACACCCTTGTAACACCATCACAACGATCACTGGGAACCTGCAGCTCCTTGGTTGCCAGGACAACTGGCTGACAAGCAAAAAGTGAACCAAAAGGCTGCTTTTTTTCATGGATTTGGTGCAAAGTTCTGCATTTCCAGATTTTTAGTCCTCTTCTGGAATAATATTCCCCCTGCTGCCATGACTCAGAAGTGTCTATAGGTCAGACATTCTGCACAAAGTTCTAAATTTAAACATTAGTGCTGGACATTTTACCAACTTAAATATCAGGTTGTTTCCTCAATGATACTGATTTATATTTATAAGCAATTAGGAAATACCTTGTTATGTCATCAAACACAAAGAAAGCCCTTACTAATGTTTTAACACCTTTCCCAGGCTGCAATCATGATTTCTGTCCCGCAGAATCAAAGATGATGAATTAGCAGTGCTAGTGGTCCAAAAGAAAGTTTAAAAATAAGTTTCACCTGTTTATTGACCAACAGAACTGTGGATAATCTCCCTGGGAAGGAAGCAAATCCACATGCAAAGCAAGTCCCTGAGAACAGCACAGCCTGTGTCTGTCAAACCCTCCACAGCACACACACCATTCCCAAAGGGAGGGCAGAGACCTGGCATGGGCTACAGTCCATTATTACAATCTTCCTTATTTTCATCTGAAATTGTATCTTCTGCAAATCCAGCCAGTATGAAGCTAAACTTATTTCATGGCTTAAAACAACAAGTTTGCACCTTTAGCAGGCAAGAACAGGTAGGATGTTCAAGAGAAAACAGCAGCTTCAGAGAAGCACAGTGCAGCTTCCACACAACTCTTCTTTCATCCTGCTACTTTTATTTACTTCTCCTTTGACTCTCTCAACTATTCTGTTTTATTACTTCCATGAACGTCACTAAAAGGCCAAGAAAACACAGAGAAACCCGAGGATTCACACAGAAGCCCCTTCCTGCAGAGTAAATAGCACGAGAAAGCCATCTGAGGTGAACTGCCAGCTCCCCAGGACCCCAGCCCTGCAATTCCCTCTGCCAGGCTCATCTTTCTTCACCTCTTTTCGTTTGTTTGTTCCAACAAAACAATCCAAACACAACCCCAAGCTGTGTTAAAAAGAAAAAACAAAGGGAAATATTGATGAGAGGAGGAAACCTCTCTTTTTTAATCACCCAACACAGTGCAATGGCAAGCCCAGCCCAGCTTTGCCTGGGTTTGCTGCCATTCCCTCACCTTCACGTGGCTGAAATCCCCAGCTTTGCTGCCTTCCTGTGCATTCAGAGCTTTGCTCTCCACTCGGGGTTTGACAACCTGCCGGAAAGGGCTGGAGAGAGGGAGTCCACTCACACTGATTCCATCTGCAAACAGAACACAGGGCATTACTTTTGCTTGTCTAATGCTGTGTTTTATTCCAGTGAGTCTACATCTGTATTATCACAGGGAGAGAAAAGACATAAAAAGTAGGATTAACATTTTATACAATAAGGCAAAGCAGAAGGCAAAGATTATTTTGCTGGTTTTCCCTTCAAGCCAAAAATAATCCAAAAAGAATACACCAAAAATTCAGTGAAGATCACAGGAAAGGACTAGAACTACATTTGAGATATCAGAACAGAGATGTCAGAATTAATAATATAAAATTAGTTTTAACATTTACAGTTTTCAAACAGAAGAAAGATAAAAGCTTGTGGTTTTCCATCACAGTGACCTTACCAGCTGCTCAGGATCTTTAAACTACTTTCTGGTATGAGGTTTCTTTTTTCAAGTATATTTTGTGGAAAAGAATAGAACATAGAGAAGTTATGTTCTGTACATCTACTGATGTAAAAACAAATAAAGTATTTCTCACATATGGTAGAGGCAGAACTAAGATTTACACAGTAAAAGTCAACAAAAAGTGTAACAGAAATGGATATCCTTAGAGGAATATCCTCACTGGGGTATTTACTATCAGTCTGGGAACTGGCAGATAGTAAAGCAATAAGAGACAACAGGACAACTTAATAGAACCTGTTATTGCCAACAACCTCATGTAACTTGAAGGTAAATAAACACACAGCAGCACATTTGGGTTTCTCAGCCCAACCAAGGCCACATTCTAAGCACAAACCAACCAAATGTGTGAAAATTAACACTGAATCAAAAGCACCAGAGTAACAAGAAAATCAAAGTAATGAAGCCTTAATATTTACTAAAACCTGATTCACTATTTTCCATTATTTAGATTTGCATCCAAAGTCCAAAGGAGAGCAGGACTTTGTTTCTTTAAGCCATTCAGAGCAACTGCAATCCACAAACACTAATTAAATCCATCAAACCTTCAGCAGCCACAAAGCTAAACACATGGGAAACCCCAAACTGTTCCACAAACCCCAAACATGTTTCCTGAATCACTCCTATCAAATGATATTTGCTAATGCCACATTCCAGTTCCATGGCTGGGCTGGAATCTGGACATGCTGAGGATACAATTCCTCCGAAGAAGAAACCACCAGAACACGATGGAGCATGAAATGGTTCTGCTTCACCAAATCCAAATTCACAGGTATCCACATGCCACGTGAGAGGGAGGAGGGAGACAGAAATACAAAGATTTCTAGTCTTAACTGTATTAATTAAAAGTTATTAGCTGTAAGCACTTCCAGACAATCAAATCCTTATGTTCCCAACACTGCCTGTCTTTTAACTGACAGCACACAGGATGGAAGGGGTTCTGACCTCTGATATGAAGCCACACTTCAGCCAGGGAGAAATTATAGCAATTAGAGCCTTATGAACCCAGCACTGCCTGCTGAACTAGGACAGAACACAGGCTGGAAGGTTTTCTAACCCCTGATATGAGGACCACACTTAATAGATAGAAAAGAACTTTTCTCACAACAGCTCCCAAAATAACATTTATTAATACAAATATGTGACAGTTATTGTGGGTTCCGCTTTACTGGTGATAACATTCAGCTGCAAGATTGTATTTAATTGATAATAAAAGACCCCAAAAGAAACCAGCACAAAACACATTTTACAGAGACAAACACACTACACTCAAGTCACAATACAGCAATGGATCCCATTTTCACAACAGACAGAAACTAGCAACAAAGAACTACTAAAACCACAGCCACCTAAAACACTTATCTAAACACTCCCTCAATAACACAGGACAATAAAATATCTTGCACACCACTCTCTCTGTAACACAAAACAAAAAGAAAGAACAGAGCCTCTTTTTATCAACACACATGCTGAAAAAGAAACTGCACATTGAAAGTAAAGCAAGTTACTGTAGTTGTAAAACAGAGCTGGTCTTATAAAGTATGAGTAGCAAAAAGCAATAACCAGTATTAAGTAGCAAAGTGTGAAGCAAGTTACTGTTATTAGTATTAAGGCAGCAAAACACAGTTAGTAAAAGAGATGCTTATAAAGTAAGAATCAAAGTAGCTGGAATGTATAAAGGAAGAAAGTAAAGTTAAGAAATTAAAGTTAGAAAAAATAGAAAGCACATGGTTTTCTCACCCCTACATTGTTCCAGGAGGAGGAGGAGACAGGACAAGCTGCAGCAGTTACCCTCACAGAGACACTGGCATTTTCCCCTCTCCTACTGGAATTTAAACTCCAAACACTTTTTATACCTTTTTTATCTTTCATGTGTTTTGTATGGCTAAAAGTCAATCTACTGGGGGGGGTGATGGTAATGCAGACGCCTAAGGGGAGGTGGCTCCTTGAGTGGCTATAGAAGATATCACACAGGGAGGCCATGTCATTCCTCAAACACTCTACCCTATGTTAATCTTATCAGTTTGAAAGCCTTTGTCATCAGCCAGGAGCATCCTTACAGGAGGCTGAGACATCTCCCTCAACCCATCAGGCCTTATCAGGGGCCATCAGCCCACACCACATGAGAAAACAAAGGGACTATTCCCATATTCCTTTACTTCCAGTTTCCTTCACTAACCAGTTTTAAGATGCACCTTAGCACTGAGTATCCCATTGTATCAGATGTATTAATGGAATAGCAGGGGTTTGAAATCAGGGGTCAAACCCCCTACACCAGCTCTCAGCACCCTTTACAAACCAACTGATATTAAAGCAAACATACTTATTAATAAATCCTAAGATTTGAGGCAGTCATACACTGAAAAGTTCAAGACATGTTGCCAACAAAACTCATCATAAATACATTTGATTGCAGGCTTTGAAATTCAGTCTTTTTTAAAGAAAATTAAAAGTTTCAATGGAGGAAAAATATTCCTTTCCAATTGATGAATGATTTTCACTAGTTCTATATTTGGAAGAAAAATTGACACTGATTGGTGCCTAAAATTGCAAATTAAAACACAAAAAGAACCAAGGATGAAAACTGCATGGCATTAGTCAGATTTTCCATTTTTATAAGGCATGAGCTTTCTTTTCTTTGAGAAAGCAATAGGTAACACCTAAAAGAATATCACAGACATACAACTAATGCCTTTCTTCATTACTTTACCCTTTAAAACCCCAGTTTATTTTCATTTTATTTGTGGAGAAAAAAGAAGGCATTAGTTTAAACATTTTCTCTGAGAAGAATCTCTAAATTGTGCCTGAAAAAGGAGAGTTTATAGCAAAGGAGACATTGATGGTGCTTCAGGATGAAAAGTCTAAGGTAACCACTGTAGTGATCAAGTTTCTGTCTCAGAACTTGATGATGGCAGAAGAAAGCCGAGAGCATCAATGAAGCAGTTCAGTAGAAGTTTTAAATTATTGACACTGATATTTTTTGAGACTTCATACATTTTATTTTCTCTCATGAACTTTAAAATTATGAAGATGCTGAATTCTCCACAGTTTTCTTTCATTCATCCCTACTGTTAAACAGCTTAAGCAGCCTTGTACTATAAAAAGAGGAATTGTCTCTCTACTCTATCCAGAAATTTTCCTAATTTCCAGAATCCACATTGAATATTTCCATGGTAACAGCACATGACCAACACTTTTTCCATGGTAACTGCAAAAACACAGCTTGCCTTTCAACATCCCAGTCACTGCTGTCACAACAGAGCAAAATCTCTTACCAGCATTTCCTCTCTCCTCTCCAATGTTAAGTAAATTGTCAATTTGGCTTCATTAGCCACTTTCCCAGCACACTGCAAAGAAGAATCCCACACAACTTTGTATCTGAATGAGGGGAAGAGCATTCAGGGAGCTCAGCCTGCAGATTTGCACCCCACTGACTGAGCCCTGTAGGAAGAGGTGGCCCAGGACAGCTCCTGCTGCATGGAATGCTGTGCTGCACAATAGTGATGGGGGATAAAACTGAACACACTCTTCAACAGGTGCAGCACAACCACAGTGGGCTCAAACTCTGCAGCAACGAACACTTATAAACTGTTCCACTGATGCCAGGACACCAGAGTTTGGATTCCAAGGCAGGCTACAGGTAACTGGCAACACAATGGAGATGGAAAACAGCACAGGATTTGAGGCTGAATTGCTGCTTCTTTCCAGAACTTCACATGATCCAACAGCAGCACAGGGACCCCAAGGGGTGCAGGACAAGGAGGAATCACACAATCCATTAAGCTGGAAAAGGCCTCTGAGATCATCGAGTCCAACCTATGACCAAACACCACTCTGTCAGCTAGACCAGAACCAGAAGTGCCACATCCAGTCTTTCATTTGATCCCTCCAGGGACAGTGACTCCATCAATTCCCTGAGCCTGTTCCAAGGATGCTGGGGGGCTGCAGGCCCAGAGCAGGGATATTCCCTGTGGGAACAGCTGTGCCTCAGGAGCTGCACCCCAGGAAAAGGCCCGACCTGGGACAGGGAGACGAGAGAGGAGCAGCCTGGAGGGGCTGGGAGGGACTGACCCCATCCCCATCCCAATCCCCATCCCCATCCCTGGGAGAGGAGTTGGAAGCAAAGGGGAGACTGGGAGGGAATTGTGTCCTGGGCTGAACCCAAACAAGCATCACCAGCAGGGCCAGGGAGGGGATTCAGCCCCTCTGCTCCGCTCTGGGGAGACCCCACCAGGAGTGCTGTGTCCACATCTGGGGCTCCCAACAAAAGCAGGATGTGGAGCTGCAGGAGCGAGTCTGGAGGAGACCACAAAGATGCTCCAAGCGCTGGAGCAGCTCTGCTATGGACACAGGCTGGGAGAGATGGGGGTGTTCATCTAGGAATAAAAAGGATTCAGGGAGACCTCAGAGCCCCTTCCAGTGCCTAAAGGGCTCCAAGAGAGCTGGAGAGGGACTGCAAGGGCACGGAGTGGCAGGACAAGGGCAGGTGGCATCAAACTGACAGTGAGAAATTCCTCCCTGTGAGGGTGGTGAGACACTGACAGAGGTTTCCCAGAGAGGCTGTGGCTGCCCCATCCCTGGGAGTGTTCAAGGCCAGGTTGGACAGGACTTGGAGCAACCTGGGAGAGAGGAAGGTGTCTCTGCCCACGGGCTGGGGGTTGCAATGGGATGATCATTAAGTCACTTCCAACCCAACCATTCTCTGATTCTTCTGGAAAGATGCTTTTTGGAAAATACACAGCTTGATCATAACATATGAAAACTAAGTGCCCCCTTAACCCATTTGTTTATTTTGTCAATCCATTGCCTGAGTGAAATTTCAAAACAAAAAGCCTCTTTGTAGGCACCATCTCCTAAGACACTGCAACAGCTTTGAAGGACTTTAAACATGCAGAAGGACAGAAAAAACTACTCGAGACAGGAGACAGACTCTGCTTGCTGAACTTGAACATGCCTTTTTTTTCCTAGAAAAAGAGAACTATATTCTGCTAAAAAAGTAGGCAGAGAACTAGAAAATTGCTGTCTGCAGCCAGAAGGAAGGGGATAGCACAGGAGTACACAAGGTTTCAGGGAATGGAATCCATTCGTGGGCACTGAGATGAGCTCTTCCCTCTCTCAGAAACACACTTAGGACTGTGACAGGAGAGTCCATGGGGAGGAGCATCCAGGCAGAGTTCCTGGGAACGCAGCAGCTCCCTGGCTCCAGGAGCAGGGCACAGACAGCACATCCATCACCCATGGAGACAATAATTCCCAATAACAAAGGCAGCATCAGTAAGGATTGCTTCCTGAGGTTGCTGAACTAATAACAGTGAACCCATGGAAGGGAGCAAATGAACTATAAAGAAATTCATAATAAAGACTAAAGATTATTTATGCAGACTACAAAGTGCCTCAGCAAGGGAACAGCATCACAGGATGGCAGGTCTATGAGCCTGTATGTGCCAATAACCAATTTATTCTTATTTGCCTCATGTTGGAAAGATCTGGGGACTCAAACACCATCTTTCCACATGTTTGTAGAGTGCCTGGAACAACTGATAAAGGCTGAAGTTCCAAGGCACTTACATACTGTTAAATAAAAAACCCCTTGTATCAGTGAAATTATGAAATGATTATTTATCTAGATTAAAAGGCAGTTGAAAGCTGAAAATCAAGAAGTATTCTGTAGGAAAAGTTCTCAAAAATTAAGAATATTTTTAAAGTTACACAGTGGTGAATTTATGGAGAACACAGAAGTGTTTGTGGTTACAAAACAAAACAAAAGGGAAAAATCTCATTTACTCAAATTAACAGTACAACCAAAGTGACATCTTCAAACTGCAGATCCAAAAATACTTCTTAGATATTAAGCCACATTGCAAGACTATTGTGAATGATTAAATGCTAAAAGGCAACCAAGTCTAGAAACGTGGAAATGATAATACTGGAACATCTCTGAGGACTTCCATCATCATCAGTGAGACCATTATCCTAACAGAGTCCTCCAGGCTACTCAGTTTCTCAGAAGACTTGTCAAGAGTCATTTAAATTCCAAACCAGGTATCTTCCTAATAAGCAAGTATGTTGTCTGTATGTTGTGTAAGTGTAGGAACACTTTGAAGTGGACAAAATCTGGCCATTTAAGCAAAAAAGCATCAAAGTGAGTATGAAACACACACTGGTCTTGCATAACAATATTAGAAAATACTGAAGATCAGTGATTTTAGAAATATGCTATCATTTCTCTGCAACCCCTTTTTCTCCAGAGAAAGGAAGGAGAGACCTAAGGCACAGATTTCCTTCTCTCTCAACACATAATTAATTAGTTTCTTTGATGAGTTTATGAATCTAAATATCCTCACACCTGTCTTTAGGTTCCCCACACACGGAATAGATGAACATTAACATTTTAGATAATGAAGTACTCATTGTAGATTAATTCATTAACTTTGCAAAACATTACCCCCATGTCCCAGGAGCCTTTTTCAAAGCCTGCTTCCCACCACCAAGTCACTGTGTATAAAGCAATCCAGAAAGAGCAGCTCTTGTTCTCATCCCTTTCAGTGTCAGGGAAGGGCTGGATTTCAGAAATTGCATTATAATAACCAGGAAGGAGATTCCATGCTCATAATGGGGATATTCTGTTGACTTCCTCAGGACACCTCAGCAGGTGGCACAGACCTGTCTGCTGCTTCCTCTTGCCTTACCCAGTGGAACAACCTTCCCAGCCAGAGGACAAGGACACTTGTAGAAGGAACTCTGAAACACCACCCAGGCAAGGGACAAGAGAACAGCAAGGTCTTCCCTGAGACTCCTTTTCTCCAGGCTAAACATGCCCAGTTCTCTCAGCTGCTCCTCCCCACACTTGTGCTCCAGACCCTTCCCCAGCTCCACTGCCCTTCTCTGCACACACTCCAGCACTTCAGTGTCTTTCTTGTAAAGAAGCTTCTGGTCGACTTAATCCTAATTAATGAAGTGCCTCACTACTCATCTCGCCAAAGCAATTAATTCCAAAGATAATAAGCCAAGGCAACTCAGGTTGTGACATGAACCCTAAGGGGTGGCTTTAATGGGAAGGGCATTCTTAGAATCCTAGAATCAACTGGGTAGGAAAAGCCCTCCGAGATCATCAAGTCCAACCCTTGGGCCAACTCCACTCCCTTTACCACATCATGGCACTCAGTGCCATGGCCAAGCTCACTTTAAAAACCTCCAGGGATGGGGAATCCACCCCCTCTCTGGGCAGCCCATTCCAATGCCTGAGCACTCTCTCTGCAAAGAAGTTTTTTCTGATCTCCAACTTCAATTTCCCCTGGCAGAGCTTGAGCCCGTGCCCCCTTGTCCTATTGCTGAGTGCCTGGGAGAAGAGACCAACCCCCACCTGGCCACAACTTCCTTCAGGTAGTTTCAGACAGTGCTGAGGTCACCTCTCAGCCTCCTCTTCTCCAGCACAAACACCCCCAGCTCCCTCAGCCTCTCCCCACAGCACTTGTGCTCCACTCCCTTCACCAGCCTCGTTGCTCTTCTCTGGACCGGCTCCAGCCCTTCAACCTCTTTCCTGAACTGAGGGGCCCAGAACTCAACACAACACTCAAGGTGTGGCCTCCCCAGGGCAGAGTCCAGGGGAAGGCTCACTGCCCTGGGCCTGCTGGCCACGCTAGTTTGATCCAGGCTGGGATCCCATTGGCCTTCTTGGTCACCTGGGCACACTGTTGGCTCCTCTTGAGCTTCCTGTCCCTCAGTCCCCCCAGGTCCCTTTCTGCCTGGCTGCTCTCCAGCCACTCTGTGCCCAGCCTGGAGCGCTGCAGGGGTTGGTGTGGCCAAACTGCAGGACCCGACACTTGGCCTTATTGAACTTCATCCCATTGCAATCAGCCCATCTCTCAAGTCTCTCCAGATCTCTCTGCAGAGCCCTCCTGCCTTCCAGCAGGTTGATACTCCCTCCCAACTTGATGTCATCAGCAAATTTGCTGATGATGGACTCAATTCCCACATCTAAATCATCAATAAAGATGTTAAACAGGACTGGACCCAACACAGACCCCTGGGGAACACCACTGGTGACCGGCTTCCAGCCAGTATTTGGCTGTATTTGCATAACCCAGATTCCCAGAATGGAATCCTGTCCAACCCAGCCAGAACGACTGTCAGCACACTGACATCACAGCTAGAACCTCACAAAACTCAATGACTGGGCAATAAATTGGCAATTTAAATTCATCATAATAAATGGGAAAAACGAATCCTGAACCCATTTGTGCACTAAGAGGCTCTGAGCTCACTGTTACTGTTCAGGAACAAGATCCTGGAGCTGTGGTCCACAGATTCATGGATCTCCCCACTCAATGTCAACAAGAGTCAAAAAAGCAAGTGACAAATCGTCCATTACTGCATGATTGTAAGGGGAGTAATATAAAGCAAAATAAAGAGCATCATTAGGTCACTGCAGAAATACATAGATCACCCTTCCAACAGTGTGAACAGCCTCCCCCAAACACCCAGACCTGAGAGAGTCCAAAAGGGAAAGACTGACGAGTGGAACAGTTTCCATAAGAGGGACAGTTAAGCCATGAGGAATCTCCAGCCTGCTGTGACAATAACCTGAGGAAATGTCTAAAATCACCACTGCAGGGACCGTGGTCACAACATGTACTGTTACCTCTTTCATGCAACAGAAAAACCTGGGAACACCAGGACACCAGCCAGTGCAAAGCTGCTGAAAAGTAATTTAGCTGTGACTCCTCCTGCCACGGTGCTGATGGGAAGAATGAAGAATTTTAGGAAAGAGAAACCCACTAAGGATGACTAACAGTGCCTAAAACCAGAGAGACCGTATTTAGTGCTGGAACAAGTGTTGGAGTCCACAAGCCTAAAGAAAAGTAGTGTGTCTTTCCCTGTTCTCGCACTGGCATCTGCTGTCAGCCACTCTCAGATCCAGGATATGGGACTGGATGGTCATTGAGCTGATCCTGTACAGCCACTCACAGGGTTTTGCTTCCTTTAATCTTGAAAAACATCCAGCATTTTTCTTTATGAGACAGTATACCATCAACACACACGAATTAGATCAGCAATTTTGATTGATAACTTAGTTTACTTCCCAATTGCAAGTGTATCATCAGAAGCATCAGTAATTTATGCCCTCTGTACTATGTCCTGATTACAAACAGTGTAAAAGGAAACAATTTCAGCAACAAATGAAAAGAGATGAAAGTAACAGATGCTCTCTTAAGGTCATTACTTTTAAGAGACAAAAGTATTTGATCATTATTTCTTCAAAAGAAAAAGGCACCACAGCTACTTTATGATTAAAAGTCACATCATAGTTGCCATTGATTTCTCTGGCTCTTTACTGTTCTTCACATCAGGCTCTTATCCACCTCTTTGGAAAACACAGCATTTGTAAAGTTAAAAGCAATACATAAAAAATAAAGCAGCAAGTAAATTGCCAATATAATCAGCATCTCTAACACCACTTCCAAAGCACACAGAGCACACAGCACCCACAGCCACCAAAGTTCCAGCAAAACACCACGGATTCTGCTCCTTTATCCCTGAGTGAGCAAAGGCTGAACTGCTCCAGCCACACCACCTTTCAGAGAAGCAGGAGGCAGAAATAACAAGGTAAAATGTTCACAGATTTTGCTCATATATGGCCTCATAAGAGTTGGATACAGGCACACAACAGAAGCCCAAACCCAAATCCCAAATCCCACAACTGTTTGGTGGCAAGACCAAGAGGTGTGTTACCTTCTCCTCCTACAGAGCATTTTGTCTGTATGTTATTGCACCTGAAAAACTGCTGGGCAAGGGCAGCTCCAGAGCTTTTTGGAGACTGGGAGAACAAAGGGAATTCAATATATATATATATGTATGTCTGTGTGTATATACATATATCTATATATAAAGCTTTTATGGATCTGCATTTCTCAGAGTCTCAATTCCTTAGCCCTTGTGTTCTCACAGGATCAGGGTGTGCTCTTCCTCCACCATCAGCTTTTTCAAAAGGTTCTAAGGTAAACCTGAGTGTAGCAATACCATTGGGTTTGTGCAGTCAAAGCCCTAAAATAGTTTTAAAATATTTTTTTTATTTCACACCAGGGAGGTTTCAAAAATAAAGAAGTCTTTTAATCACTGCTAACAATTAATATCATTGCTGTCAAAATGCCTTTGCAAGATAACTCACAAATCAGTCCTATTCAACCTAAATAAGCTCTGCATGTCATTTTGCTGTATTTTTCTACACTGAAATAATTTATTTGTTAAAGATCCCCTATAACAGTAATGTATACCTGCAAGTGGATGCTGGGAAAAATCAAAATGATATTTTTTTTATAAATACAGGAATATCTTGTTTTGTCAAATTAATTCCATCAGTGTAAATATATCAGGCAATTGAAAAAATACAGAGCACAGCAATTACTCCAGTGCATTTATTATAAAAAGAAAATCCTTATTACAAGTATCTGGTACTTGTAATTCCAAATAATTCTAATACAAACAAACACTGCTGCTTTTTTTAATTCAGAATAAGTTTAAGCACATAAGACTTTCTCTACAGCACAAATATGAGGGGGATTTTGTCCTACATTTCAGGGTGTCACTTCTGGCAAACAGCAATGACTAAGAACTCTGCAGTCTTGGATAATTAAACAATGTTTTTTCTCTTTGAAGCCCACTAATGTTTGTAAATTATTTTTGTCTTCATAAGGCAAGGACACAAAGAGACACATCAAAAGGACTCTGTCAAGAATGATTTAAAAAGATAGCAGGGCAAGGTCTGGTGGTGGGAGTCAGGTCAGGCTGTGGTGCCCAGAGCTGTCCCAAAAATTCCCTCTTCAAGCCCCCCAGCTCACAGAAGGGTTGGCTTTGCATCACAAGACACAAATATACAAAAAACCAGAGCACAAATGGCACAGCAACAAGAGAAGGGTTTCCCAGAAGCACACAACAAACACCATCCCAAACAAGGAGAAATGAAAAACTCACCATCACTGAGATCCTGCAGAAGGTTTTCTTGGCATGAAAAGTCCAGCTTCACTTTAATGTTCACAGTGAATGTTGCAATCTTTCCAGGTTTTAGAGGGAACTGGGAGAGGGTATCTTCTAGATTCCAGCTCAAGAAATCCCCATACAGCTTCTCTGCACCAAAATAAGTAAATATTTCATGAGCATCACCCCCCACTTTAGGGAAATTTCGGTTTAGAACTGCGGTACAGAGTATTAACTGATTTGTCACTTAAAATCTTCAGAATTAAGGTATTAAAAATTTAATGTAACACTAGAAAGATAGAGAAGTTCCTGGGTCCTGACACTGACCTGGAATCATGTGGGTCACAAAGCTCAAAATATGCATTCAAATGAAAAAACACTGCACAAAAGGCAACATTAAATATACACTTCAAATACAGCCTGAAGGGGACCGAAAAGTTCATGTACTTTTGGATCACACAGACTTTAACCCAGGGAGTGTCACACAAATGCAGAGAACATTTCATCAAAATATTACACCAGACTAAATCAGGGAAATTTCTGAAGCAGCTGCAACATCATTATTTGGGTACTTTTTAAGCAATGGAGAGGGTCAGGAAGACTACTGGCTTCCACTTGTTTAAAAAGGCCTTTCTTTATACTTTAAAGTATAAAGTATCCAAGACCCAAACATGCAGGATGATGTCAGACAGGGCCTGATTTAAAAGCTATTTGTTTGATAAATTAGTTATCATTGGTCTGTATGAGATAGGGGAGCTGTAATTATTAGCTCCCCTCTCATAAGCCTGACAGGCCAGAAGACGATATGAGGAAAAAACCCAATATTTACTGCTCATCAGTACTGGGTGGGGTTTCTGTTCTGGCCAATCAACGCACCTCATCTATAAATTCATTAATATCTGCAAAACCATACAATGTTGAACACTACAAAAAAGGTCTATTAATACATAAAAAGACCATGATGGTTTGGCTGGGAGAATCCTAAAAATACATTTACTAATTCACTGTAGCAAAGCATATTATCTGCAAATTGCACTGGAGAACTCTTCTGAAGGCTCATTTAAACACCACTTGGGCCCAGCTTTGCATAACAGGGCCCACTGGAAGTCACACAGTTCATCTCTACCTCCCACCAGGCTCTGGATTTAAGGGCAGGTTCATTTTTAGGCACCTCAGAACCTTTGCAAAACCACCATGTAAGATCCATGTGACACTCGGGCTGCCTCAGCAACCACAACCTGGAGTGAAGGATCTTGCAAAAAAAGCAATTAGAAATCCAAATCATGTTGATTTGCACATAAACTGTTCCCCTTCTAGGGAAGGGGGGGAAAAAAGAGAATATTTTTCATTAAGTTCTACCTAAACAGTAACAGTTTTGCTTCTAATATATTTTTCTCACAGACCACCAGGTGCTGTCTTGTGCCTTTCCACATCAGATCAATAGTACAGATTGGTTTAAAAGAACAAAGAGGAGGTAAAAATAAAAAATCCTAATAATTGTTTCCTTCAAGTCACCCCCACCTCATTTCATGATTCAGCTGTAACAGTATCACTGTCCTGATTTTCTTCTATTTTCAAGGGAAAAAAGCAGCTTAGTAAGTATCTCAGCCTTTACAGTCTTTTCCTGACAAGTAAAAAACCAAGAAGATGCTACAGGAATGTTTTCCCTCAGCAAAGAAGGACAAACCCCAAGAACCTGAGCACCAAACTGTTTCCAAAATGTGTTTTCATGAAGCAGGAGATTTATTTAAAGATAATACAAGTGAAAAGACTTCTGAAGTGAGAACAGCCCTTGCAGATACTCTCCAATTAACACTTGTAATTACAACACAAGATCTAAAGGCTTAAACTGAAAGTTAAGCAGTAAAGGATAATGTAGTTTACATTTATCTGACACCAGTTTACAGTTTATGTTCCCCTTGTTCAGTAATCCTTATTACAGTGAATTACCCTCTGGCTGAAGATACTAAATCACTAAAAGTATAACAAATATCAGATAACATCTTCCCCACAACATGACTTTGGGTTACCCCAGGCCAATATAACTCTTGACAGATTTTAAGTGTGCCAAAAAAAAAAAAAATCCCCATTGATGTGCTGGCTGTTTGCCCAATTTATTTTTCACGTTCTATTTTCAGGTAAGCACCCCAAAATAACCAGTAGTCTTAAATGCACAGGCACTGCCATTCACACATCTTAATTTCCCCTAAACCTGGTAAACAGATATGAACCTGAAGGATTTATTACATTCTTTACAAAATAAAGGTACCCAGCAGAGTTTCTTCAAGGCAATTAGCAATTATGCCCAAAAGGAGGGGAAAATCACTCTGAAGTCATGAACCATTTGTTCTTTATAAATAGATCCATTCCAGGATATTCACAGTCCTTCAAATGGGTTAGAATCACAGAATCACAGAATCAATTGGGTTGGAAAAGTCCTCTGAGATCATCAAGTCCAACCCTTGGGCCAACTCCACTCCCTTTACCACATCATGGCACTCAGTGCCACGGCCAAGCTCACCTTAAAAACCTCCAGGGATGGGGAATCCACCCCCTCTCTGGGCAGCCCATTCCAATGCCTGAGCACTCTCTCTGCAAACAATTTCTACCTGATCTCCAACTTCAATTTCCCCTGGCAGAGCTTGAGCCCCCCGTGCCCCCTTGTCCTATTGCTGAGTGCCTGGGAGAAGAGACCAACCCCCACCTGGCCACAACTTCCCTTCAGGCACTTCCAGACAGTGCTGAGGTCACCTCTCAGCCTCCTCTTCTCCAGCACAAACACCCCCAGCTCCCTCAGCCTCTCCCCACAGCACTTGTGCTCCAGTCTCTTCTCCAGCCTCGTTGCTCTTCTCTGGACCTGCTCCAGCACCTCAATCTCTTTCCTGAACTGAGGGGCCCAGAACTCAACACAACACTCAAGGTGTGGCCTCACCAACACAGAGTACAGGGGAAGGCTCACTGCCCTGGGCCTGCTGGCCACGCTAGTTTGGATCCAGGCCAGGATCCCATTGGCCTTCTTGGCCACCTGGGCACACTGTTGGCTCATGTTAAGCTTCCTGTCACTCAGTCCCCCCAGGTCCCTTTCTGCCTGGCTGCTCTCCAGCCACTCTGTGCCCAGCCTGGAGCGCTGCAGGGGGTTTTGGTGGCCAAACTGCAGGACCCGACACTTGGCCTTAATGAACTTCATCCCATTGGAATCAGCCCATCTCTCAAGTCTATCCAGAGGTTGGCTGCACCTCAGAAGATTATTACCTTTTTTCCAACACAGTAGAACAGCTGAGGCTGCAGGTGCTTCTGTGCAAAGACCAAGGGAAGAATGCAGGTGATCTTATTTCTCCATGTTTAATTTCCTGGGGTCACTCACTCCTAAGACAGATCAATGAGGTTTTGCTTCATCATCCAGGCTCACTCAGTGTAGCTGGTCTCACTCTCAGAGCCAGAACTGCCTGGTGTGCTCTTCTCAGGGCCTTGAGTGAAAACATCCCTGTTACCTTTGCCTGAGTGAATCAAACAGTTGGGTTCCCAGAGCCTTTGGACTGCACTCCCTCACTGAGACACAGCAAGGCTCTGACAAGGGCTGACAGGAGCTAAAGGGTGGGAAAGGCATCCAGCTTTGCACATGTCATCTCTCCAAAAAAAGGATTAAACTGTCTGACCTGGTGAGGGACAACACGAGGTGACACAGAGTTAACCTTGACAGGGTGGATGTGTGACATCCAACCACAGACACCACAGCCTGGCAGGCTGAGGGCAGCAATGAAACACTAAAAGCCATGACAGACATGTCCATTGTGGCAGCATGACAAGTCCCTCCTGCTGATGTGCCTCAGGATCTGTTCTAACAACACACAGCTCCTAAAGGACTCCAAAACCCTGGGATGTCCTTTCTGACCTGCACAGGGTGCGCTGCAAGTTCTGCTCATTCATCTGAGGGCCAGAGTGGAAAACACAAGAACTGACCCTAAAAGTAACAGGAGGAAGTAAAAGAAGGCAAGTGTGAAAGTCTGATCTCCAGAGGTTCTCATTAGCAAGACACCACTGAAAACAGGGCCAGAGAAGTTGTGTTCCTCCAGAAAAGTGACTGGATGTAACAGCTAACACAGCAAAGGACAGAGGTCAGCCCACTAATGCCATCCAGTAACTCCAACAGCAACAGAAAACAGAATATTTGCCACTTGCAGCATTTCTCTTTGCACTCAAAGTTGTGGCCACAGAACCAGAAGGCAGGGAAATGGCAGTCAGACAGGCAGGAGTGCAGCACCTGCCAGGGATTTACCAGGAACTGCCAAAAGGAACCAAAGCAAACCAGGGGAACCAAAGATAACTGAAAGCTCTTTTGATTTGGCTGAAATCAAACAACCTCTCAGGGGCTCCCCAGGTGACAAGCAAGCTGTGGGCAGGCAGATGAGAGGGTCGAACAGCTTCCAAGGAGACTTTGAGCAGTTTAAATCACAGGCACATTTCAGCTAAAGACAAGAAAAGAACATCCAAGAGAAAACTTCATAATGCACTACAGACAGTTCAAAAGGGTCTGCATTTCCTGTCAGCCTGTTATGCAATATCAGGAGCTTGTGTTGCTATCAGAGATGGTTTAATGTTGCATCCCCATTGGTTCCATACATGTTGTATTCACTGACCAAGAGCAGCTGCTGACATTACAGACCTTTAGTTCCCTCCTCATCACCAGAATCCCATGTCACTGCACCCTGAGTCCATCCTTATGCACTGGAATCAATTCATGATCCCAATTAGAATGGAAGAGAGCCCCTTAAAAAAGGCAAAGGTCCATCCCCAACACCAGAAAGACACTGAGCTGTTGGAGTAAGTCCAAAGGAGGCCACTAAATTGATCACAGGGGTGGAGCTCCTCTGCTAGAGAGGGGCTGGGAGAGCTGGGGCTGCTCAGCCTGGAGAAGAGGAGGCTCTGGGGAGACCTGAGAGCCCTCTCCATTAGCCAAGGGGACTCCAAAACCTGGAGAGAGACTCTGAGGGCATGGAGTGACAGGGCAAGAGGGAATGGCTTCAAACTGACAAGGAGCAGGTTTAGATTGGATATTGAGAAGAAATTCTTCCCTGTGAGGGTGGGCAGGTCCTGGCACAGGTTGCCCAGAGAAGCTGTGGCTGCCCCATCCCTGGGAGTGTCCAAGGCCAGGCTGGATGGAGCTCTGAGCCACCTGGGATGGTGGAAAGTGTCCCTGCCCATGGCAGGGTTGGATCTTTAAGGTCCCTTCCCACCCAAACCATCCAATGACAGATTCCATGAGCCTTTGCAAGACCTACATACAATCACATTTGATATAATTTCTACATGCTCAGTGTGGCCCATCAGTTCTTTCCCCATGGACAGCCTTTTCCAGCTCTTTAGGTCACACCCACAGCACAGTCAGGCACAAAGTTCCACTTCTTTCAGGATGTGTTTTCCTGCAGTAACACAGCTCATCTCGGGCACAGTTCCCAACACAGGGGTGCATTTCACCTCTGGGAAACAGTGCAGGACACTGAGGATTCTGCCTGCCAGGACCCTCCATCAGCTCATCCAAATTCTGCTTTCAAAAGAAGGTGAAGATGATTGCCAGCAGTCCCTGCTCACACAGACATATATGATTCTGTGACTCTGATGTCTCAGTTCTCACACTCTCTCAACAAATACCACTCAGTGCATCTCTAAACTCATTCTCATTTCTGTTTTGCTGAGCTGGTGATTTAAGGGTTACATTTTTTGAGGATGAATGTTTACAACTTACTTATGAGAAATTTTCCTTTCTCTGATAAAGAAAAATATTATACAGAGCAAGAAAATACAGGATCAAATACAATTAAAAGTTTTACTGAACTCATAGCTGAGTCTATCAACTCTTCTTTTTCCCCACTGTTTTTAACACAAGTTGTAATGGAGGGATGGTTTTAAAGCTGACATGAGTCTCTTTTTCAACACTCTGAACCAATTAAGTGTGTAACATTCCGTACAAAGAGTCTGATTAACACGTGACTCATGTGCCCATATATTCCACCATTTAATACATGTCATCTCATGAACTTCCCCATTTAATCTGAGTGCTCTGGTTGGTCTTTCCACTGCACACATCCAGCACCCAGCAAGGAGGACCACGTTGGAACTGCTGAAATAAGAACAATAAGTCATACGCTTCAACTTCTAAAGTTATTCCTGGTAACAAGTCCCAGACCAAAAATCTATTTTGAGATGATTGGCAACTCCTATTCTCTCAGGTTGCAGAGAAGAGGATATTCTGTTATAAAAAAAATCACGAGCTTGAATACTGAAATGAACAAAAATCACAAGGTATCACACTGCATTTTAATGCTCTGGCACTGACAGAGTAAGACCTGCAATAAAATCAGGTATTTCTACTGTCAGTAAAGATTATGTAGCTTGTCACCTGCAGTTCTTCTGTTAATATCATTTTCATAGCAATGTCTCAGAGGCCAAACCAGAAAAAAGGAAATACATCACAAAACAAAAGCAGGATTCACGTATCAGAGTCCTTTTTTAATCCTAACATGGCCAGAGTATTTCAAGAGAATTAAGTGCAGAGAGGGGATGTGTCATATTTCTTCCATAGCTTCAATTATTCTTTTGACTCACAATAGCTTATTTTATTTATTGTCTTGTCTTTTCAAGTCTTTTATCCCATTTTTTCTTATTGCTCACTAAGACAGAAATATGCTTATTTATTTCCACTCCCTCAAGTAGGACAACATTACTGTCAATGGGAATTTATTTAATGAACTAATCAGCATATTCAGACATAAGGAGAAAATAATTTAGACCCAAGATTCTTCCTCTTTACTAGTTATTGCCTGAGGCTTTTTTTTTCCCCAAGCAACACTACAAAGAAATCCAGATTTCCAAAAAGCAGCTGACCCTTTGACACACAGATGGTTCTACAATTTTATTCCTATTTTTTCTTACATTCTGTTTCATTTCTGTATTTCTACAATAAAATCAAACTGAATTATTTCAGTTCTGTGATGAGGACTATGATATTTAGTCTAAACTGACCCAGAAGTGTAACACAACCAGTCCTCCCTTTACCAGAGAAGTGGCCATTATTATTTCTAAATATAAACCCCCATACACACCCTTGGTGTTCACTGTTTTTGCTGTGACTTCCAGTTTCTCCAGTGGTTCTGTTCCAATATTTTCTAATTTAATGATGAGCTGCTGGGTCTCTCCATTGTAAAGCTGGACAGACACATTAGTGGAGATTTCATCCCCTGAAGAAGGTTGAAGAGTATGAGCAGACCTACAGAATTACACACAAACAAAATACTGTGATGAAAATGTTAAAAAACCTGTTCAAGTTACTCCATTAACTATTCTTTGAAGGCTCAGAAACTACAGCTCTGCAGCCTTGAAGAGATTAATTATTATTTTCCATTCTCACTTAAGCCAGGGTCATTTTTTATAACAGAAGTTAATAATTTATGCATGAGACAAGTCAGATTTCAAACAGTATAAAATATGTATTCCTAACTGTGAAAGCTTGTCAAAATTGCTGCAAAAGCTGTGAGAAAGGGAAAAGAGGGGGAAAACTAGCAAGAGCAGGTCATTACAATGAGGAGTTTCAGGCAAAAGTATCAGGGGATTGCACACTAAAATACAAAACAAATGGTGCTTTTAATTGCTGTATGAATGTACATGTATTTATTGGTGACTCTTCTTCTGGATGGAGCATTTGCGCCTCTTCTTTCTCCTGTAAAAGCTGCATCTGCACCAGTAATGATTCCTGGATTGGATTGTCAGGATACAAACAGTAAATTCTTGGCTTTATACATTCCTCTTTGCCCATGAATAAGGTTTTCAGTATTGCACAGTTATTTCAGGATATTGGAAGTGCTTGGTAAGAAAAAGACCTCTCACACCTGGCACCTGAAGCTCCCAAACTTTCTGGTTCTTGGGAAAATAACTGGGAGTTGTCCAAGTTTATCCAGACTAGAAGTCTTGCCTTATTTTATTTATAACTTTGTCATTTCCTTCCTTCAATTTTCTTAATTTATAGACTGTTTCCTTCAAGATTGTTTTGCTGATTTCTATAATGTTTTAATATATTAATTCTATACATTGCACATATACACTTAGACATAATTATAGATCCATATAACAATGAAAAAAGACACAAATAAAATTATTCTCAACCCACAGCCTGTTTCATTACAGCTCCTGCTAAATTGTGCTTATTTAACTGATCTCCCATGAGACAGATCAACAAAAAGAAAAAAAACTCTTTACAGTTCTAACAACACATTATGGTTTGCCTGGGAATTATTACTGGTGATATGACTATTCTCCCAAAATCACTATCAGTTCAGCAGCTGAAGAAATGATAATCAGCTCTAAATCTTTGCCATTTCAAACAACCACACCAGCAGTTTCACATACAGTGAAGCAAGGCATTAAAATCAGCTCAAATATTCAAAAATAAATAAATTATGTTAAAAATTTGAAATGTCAGCTCAGTTCCAGTAGATTATATTTCACATTATGAGCTGAATAAAGAGCACACTCACAAAGAGCAGATATTATACTAATTTAAGAATATTTGTGGGTCCTTCTGGGTTCCAATAGCCAGTGTTAATTTTGATTACAGCCAAACCACCCAGACTGCATCTCTAGCAGAATTTTTAGAGGGAATTCACCAACATGGAACCTAACTAGAACGTTTTATTATTTTGCTGTCTTCATCAGGGTGTTTCTTTTATAGCTTTGTAATCCACGTCAACACGGCCCATCCCACAGCAGAAAAGAAGAATTCAGTATGGGAAACTCAGAAAGCCATAGTGAAGAACATAGTAAAATACATTTAAATAAATGTACAGATCTCTGTACATGTATAACTTTGTATCATACAGCACTGCTGATCATCCTACGGACCAGAAACAGAGTTGAGCTCTCTCACTCAGAGGAACAAGCCCTGGGGCACCTGAGCCACCAAGGCAGGAAGGAACAAAAGGCTGTCTCCTGACCCAGAGCTAAACCCAATATTGTTTAAAAAGAAAATTTGTTAAAAAAGAACCCCTGAAACTCTGTACTTTTACAACCATTTGCCAAATATCAGCTGGATGAGAAGGCTCTAAGGCAGGGATCAACGTGCAGCTTAGGAGGTCACTGCTCTTGCACCTTGGAAAGCTTCAGAAACTGCCTTCCCTCCCAGGTCCCTCTGAAATCATGGAATTAGTCAGTCACACTCTGCAGAAAGAGCTCCCAAACCCACCCCACCAACCCACACATGGCACCACTGTGTCCCTCTGGGCGAGGGTGTAAGGACGTTATTTTCTTTGATTCCTCTTGTACCTCTGGAAACTTGTTCCTTCTGTGTTACGGTATCGAGTTTGGGCCCCTCCTGAACCACAGAAATATTGATTTATTGAAGCAAGTGCAGCAGAAGGTGGTCAGAACAATGAGGAGGTCAGAGCAGGGCACAGGAGTTCAGGGTCAAAGGGCTGGGTTGGTTCCATGGGAAAAAAAAAAAAGATCTAACATGGATTCCATCTTTACTACAAGATTTTATGAACTGGTAGCCTTTAAGGGATTAGTTCTTTTAGAAGTGTGACTTTAATAATGAATAGCCATTATGCTACCTCAGTTAATTAAATCTCAAAATATTTTCTATGGAATTCCATGGTTTCAGGCAGTAAAACAAAAAACTTGGGTTTATATTCTAGAGTAAATAGCACAGATATAGTTTATGTCTTAGCTTACTAAATCAGTGATTGTATATGATGGAGATTTTATTCAGCATGTGAGTAACACTCAAATAAAAGCAAATCAAAGCAGCCTTGAATTCAATCTCTCACCTGGGAAGGGAGGTGCTGATCTGCAGCCTTGGCAAAGCTGGAATGACTTCCACAGTGCAGCCATTGCTCTTCACTCCTGGCAGATTGTCCAGAAGGCAGTCACTGAAGACTCCAAAAACTGAAGTATGGTAACCTGATTTGTAGATAAAAATGTCAATTTTATTTTTTTCTGAAAGTTCTGGAAGTACTGAGCTTGCTGGGAGACTCCTCACAGGACACAGAATATGTAAGAGGTTTTCAAACCCCTGAAATAGTAACATTTTATAACTGCATGATGACATAAAAACAACATACATGTACAGCTCTGCCTCTGGGACATCAGAGTAAAAGAAACTGTGAAGAGCCTGGGATTTCCATCCATTCAGTGCATCATGGGAAGGTCTGTGGAATTTTTTACAAGACCAACATCACAAGTCACAGTGTAGAGAACACCATTTTACACCTCACCACCAAATTGACAGGTGCACATAAAACGTGTCACCCTTCAACATATGTAAACAGCTTCCCAATTCCTCCAAAAAATATTTGTAGGAAAGAATATCATAGAATCAATTGGGTTGGAAAAGACCTCCCAGATCATCAAGTCCAACCCTTGGGCCAACTCCACTCCCTTTACCACATCATGGCACTCAGTGCCACGGCCAAGCTCAGTTCAAAAACCTCCAGGGATGGGGAATCCACCCCCTCTCTGGGCAGCCCATTCCAATGCCTGAGCACTCTCTCTGCAAAGAATTTCTACCTGCTCTCCAACTTCAATTTCCCCTGGCAGAGCTTGAGCCCCCCGTGCCCCCTTGTCCTGTTGCTGAGTGCCTGGGAGAAGAGACCAACCCCCACCTGGCCAGAACTTCCTTCAGGTAGTTCCAGACAGTGCTGAGGTCACCTCTCAGCCTCCTCTTCTCCAGCACAAACACCCCCAGCTCCCTCAGCCTCTCCCCACAGCACTTGTGCTCCACTCCCTTCTCCAGCCTCGTTGCTCTTCTCTGGACCTGCTCCAGCCCCTCAATATCCTTCCTGAACTGAGGGGCCCAGAACTGAACACAACACTCAAGGTGTGGCCTCCCCAAGGCAGAGTCCAGGGGAAGGCTCACTGCCCTGGGCCTGCTGGCCACGCTAGTTTATATATTATTTTATATCAACTGTATCCAGAAGGATAAAAGAATCCTAAAGGAAATTACTAGGGGGAAAAATATCCATGCATACACACACACACACCTGCCATGAGAGACCACAACCCACCCTCTGAAAATTCAATTCAGCAGAAAAGTACCTGTGCCCCCAGTTCCTTACCAGGCAATATTTATGAGCTATATATGTAGGAAAATTTGATACATTGACACACAAACAGCTTCCAAGTGCAGAAATAAACTCCCCTACTTGCAATACATTTTTAGTACATAGAACTAAAAGCAGAAAACTACAGCACGAATGTTGTGAATGCTTTGATGCTATTCTGCATTCTCTGAAGTACTCCTGAAAAAAAGAAAATCAAATGAAAAATCATTTTATGAGCAGACAGAGAAGCACTTAAAAACTCAGTGAGAACAGAGTTCCCCAAAGTTCAAAGCCATCTTCTTTTAGTGTTTATCTCTATTAAAATGGTCCTTGTGCTGCAACTTTGTATTCAGGAACACAGACCTAAAATGGTGTGTTGGGAAGATGATTCAGTCCTACTACACGTTGAATCCACCATCTCCACACAAACCTCCTTTTTTAGGAGACTCATCTGCTTGTCTTCTGCAAAAGCCCATCAATTTTCCTACTTATTACAAACACAATTTTATTTAGGCTTTTAATGAAATGATATCTCGACTGCAATGGACTCCACACGCTGGCTAAATTGTTTCTACAAAAGCAATCTGCAAAAATTTCTGTAATCTTACATGAACCACGATTAATTAAGAGAACTGCAAGATTATCTTCTGCATTCTCAGGGAAAAGTCCAAGTAATCCTCCTCAGCAGCTTTCCAAATGAGAGCATTAATAAAGGCGAGTTGGAGTTCATTATCCCTCTCCTCTCACACATGAGATACTGTAAGAATGTTTGTTACTGCTCCTGCATCCAAGTGATTTATCAGGCTGTTTTTAATGAAGTCTAGAACAGAAAAGAGATTTCCTTTTTTGTTTGTTTTTTGTCTTTCCTTACTGAGGAGAAGGGAGAGTGGCACAGAAACTCATGTAACCCACAGGGTGTAAAACCTGAGTTGCTTTGCTGGGAATTGTGACTGGAGCCATTCCTTACCCACAGGGTGTAAAACCTGGGTTGGGAATTCTGACTGGAACCATTCCTTATCCACAGGGATGTAAAACCTGGGTTGTTTAGCTGGGAATTGTAACTGGAGCCACTCCTTATCCACAGGGGCGTAAAACTTGGGTTGTTTAGCTGGGAATTGTGACTGGAGCCATTCCTTATCTACAGGGGTGTAAAATCTGGGTTGGGAATTGTGGCTGGAGCCACCCCTTATCCATAGGGGTGTAAAACCTGGGCTGCTTTGCTGGGAATTGTGGCTGGAGCCATCCATTTATCTACAGGGGTGTAAACCCTGGGTTGTTTAGCTGGGAATTGTGACTGGAGCCATCTCTTATCCACAGGGTTGTAAAACCTGGGTTGCTTTTCTGGGAATTGTGACTGGAGCCATTCCTTATGCACAGGGATGTAAAACCTGGGTTGGGAATCGTGACTGGAGCAATCCCTTATCCATAGGGGTGTAAAACCTGGGCTGCTTTGCTGGGAATTGTGGCTGGAGCCATCCTTTATCCATAGGGGTGTAAACCCTGGGTTGCTTTGCTGGGAATTGTGGCTGGAGCCAGCCCTTACCATTGACAGTGATCTGTCCCGTGGTCTGGGGGACACCAACGAGGGTCACTGGGTACAGCCCCGACTCTGCAGGCAGGGAAAGAGCTGCAGGCAGGGATTCAAACTCCACTCCAGCTGTCAAGAGGCCCTGAAAAAGCCACATCACACAGAGAAATCCATTAGGAGATGCACTTACACCTTCATGCTACACACTTGTGTTTGGATCCCTCGTGTTGCATCACCCAAACTTTCACGATTTACTCCACTTTGCTCAGAGCAGTTATTTGGGTTCCAAGCCCCAGTGCCTGCAGGATGCACCCAGAATTACTGCAAGGTTTGTGTTCAACAGGGAAACATGTTTCAGGATCTGAGATGGGAATAATGTATGAAAAACTAATAAAAATTCATACCCAAGCACAGCAAGAGGAATCCACAGTGTCACCTGCATGGTGCTGGTTTGTACCCACATTTAACTGTACCTGTGACCTCACTTATGTACTGACATATTGGGACAGTGGAAATCAAACATCCAACAGCAGCTCTTGCTTAGCTTTAGTTACCCAGACAGAAAACATTTTTTGTGGGGGGAAAAAAATTACTATTTACAGATAATAGAGCAAGTCTGGCTTTACTGTCCAGCCCACACATTTCAGTGAGCTGGAATAAGGCACTCATTTTGCTGGAGTGATGCTCTCTCAAGCCCAGATAAATGCCTGCAGTTACTCCCTCAGTGTCAAAGAAATCTTTCAGCAGCCTAAATTTAAAATGTGGCACTAACCAAGAAATTAAGCAGGAAAAAAATTATTTCAGAAACTCTGAAATACAGCATTACTATCCTTAGTAGACTGAAGCTTTTCTTTGAGCTCAGTTAATGAATTTAAGATGCTGGAGCACAGAATGTCCTGTTTCAAATAAAAAATTTAATGTTGGAAAGCATAAAAATCCAAGTTAGTGGTTGGGTTTGTATACACATCTATATTTATTTTTATTTTTAAATAAAGATGCTGCACAAATAGCTCCATCAATTAATGCAGTAAAATCTGGGCTCCATGAGGATGCCTCACTCTCAGAACTCTGAATTTTTGCAAATACATTGCAAATATATTGGTTTGGGTGAGTTGCATCAAATCTCTACTTAAGAGAACTCTGCCCTTGATATTACACAAATTGCAGTTTCATCGCTGTACTTGAGTTATATGTAAATACTGTGTCAAACCCTCCTTTCTACTTAAGTTCTGTTTTCCTCCAGTTTCAGGGGAGACTTGAGCTGACAGAAACAATCCACAGAAACATAAGGAAAACCTAATTTTATCTTCCTATATATTCACCCCCCTGTGTTATCAGAGCACTGACACTGTTTGATGCCCACATTAATCCTCCCAGTGGGATTCACCCCACAGAAACAGGGGGAAGGTTCACACTTCAATACTGGGGTATCCTCAATCCTTATCCCAGTCATTCTGCTTTTGTTTTTGCTTTGGCTGAAGCAAATCTTAGAACATAAACAAAAGGTGACTTCAAAACTCACTTTTAAAACAGAAGGCTTTGTAAGATTATTTTAGTCCCCAAAACCACTGAATTATCACTTAGCCAAATACTCAAATACATTTCAATTATTCAGGATTCACCTCAACTAAAAACTTTCATCCAAGGACTTAAGGTGCTACAAAATCAATGATAAGGAAAAAAACCCTCCAAAGTCTTGTTTACTATCAGCTACAGCAAATGTAAATAAACAGAACTGACAGGCACCCCTAAATATTATCCAATGCAAACCATGAAAACAAAGATTTTCTAAAGAACAAACACAATGCAAATGCCAAAACACTTGCATTAAACACATACCCTGCCTGGACTAGAAATTAAAGAGTTTGAAGAGCATTAATACAGAAAGGAGAAGGAAGCATTCAACTCCCTCATTTTCAGTCTTACTGTTCAGTAAAACTTGAAGTTTTTAAAAGTAAAGATATTAAGAAAGCATTAAAACTCACTGAAATGGGGGAAAAAATCAATTTCAACATCAACCAGGTTTCAAACTTCCAGACATAAATTGAAATGAAGATACTTACCCTCAAAACTTAACCCACACAAGTAAGTTTTAAAAGGCAATGACATATCTGGAATGTCTGAAAGACATTTTAATATTGCAGTTGCTGAACTGTCCAATTCTGCAATACCTGCCCAACATTGCCCTCTGGTGCCTGAGATTTGGTACTCTGGCAGAAAACATCTCACCAAGGCTCAAAGACTCACATCCTTCAACCAAACTATATCAGCCACATACCAAAACAAAGGAAAGGGGGGGAATTCCTTTTCCTGAGTCTTATGCTTTGAGTAATAATATTTAGTAATCATTCAGTAATTATTTCTCTTTCCAACCCTACAAGAAAAGATCACCCAAGCACAAGGTTTCCTCCAGGGAATATCTGAATCACACACACACAAACTGTTTACATTGCTCTCTAGTCTCATAAAACAATTTAAATTGTCTTGGAGTGAATCTATGCATGTTTTCATCCCAGCATGCCTTTCAATCACCCCAAACCTCCACTGAGGTTCAGGGGAACAAAACAACCTGAATGTAAACAGCAGCATTTGGGGATGCTGTTAAAATAACATGAGGGTGGAACTGCCTTTTTTTTAGGCTTAACTTACCAATCCCAAAGGCAATCATCGTTCTTTTAATGCAACACGGCTTTCAAAGTTAGTTGTCATGCTGAACATGCTTTTATACCATGTTGTCAAATACTTTAGACAAAAATTGTCAAGTATTTCTTTAAAAGAAAATTTTCTTACTATTTCTAATAAGGTTATTTTGGGCAGACCTAGACCAACACCAAACACAACCAGTTCTATTCTTCTCCCCTTCACCTTTGTGTGTACATTCTTGTCCAGTATAGTCTCTATTAAGTGTAGTTTAGCACTGAGAAAATATTCTCTCAAAATGACAGAAAGAGTAAAAGATGAGAACTCAGGAACGAGCAGCTCATGGAAACAATTCAAACCATCACAGGCCAAGTTATGGGACTGATTATTCACACAGATTTACCAAAATTTTAGATGGCATTTTTAAACATCAATACAGAGCTCTTGGCTAATAGCACAGTTTTGAAGTTGTAAAAAAAAGTAACAGCCATTTTTAAAGCATCTTTAATCAAAATACCACACGTGATTGTGTCCAAATAAATACGGCCCCAAGCAGGAGGAGAACTACAGAACAAATAGTGTTTTTCTAGAAAAATGACTTAATACTATAAATTACAATATTCCCATGGTTTGGGGTAGTATTGTTCTGTCTCTTGCTATTTATTTATTAAATACTGTTTACACTGCCTGTAGATCTTGTAGCTTTCTTTAAACCATGGCTGTATTTTCTACAGTAAGTGCAGAGAAAATGCTTTCCCTCAGTACATAACATGGCCTCAAAATTTCTCAGCTCTGGGGTTTTTTGCTTTTAATATGAAACCTGAGAAACAAAGAGGAAAAAGCAGTTAAAATCTTAGAGGACTCAACACTCTTTGCAGTGCACCTTGATTTTAACAGCAGATCTCCCCAGAGTGTGCCATGATTTACTGCTTTAAACATTTGTCTCAAGATAAAAAATAAATCCACTGGTGACTTCCCAGAGTTTTCTGGATTTTTCTGAAAGCTTGAAATGTGAACATCATTTTTCCTGGACAGAAAAGTGCTGTGGCTGCAAAAGGGCTGGAGGCAATCGCTCACCCACCTGAACAAGTCTGGACAGAAATCGATACTCCTGGGAGGAAAAGCCAAGTGATGGATACTCTTATTTACAGCTCAACATCCCATCTCCCAGGGACTTGGGCTCCAGCACCAGGAGAGCAAAAATATTCTGTCTAATCAGCCACAGCTACTCAGGCTTGGTTTTCTCTCTCTCTCTCTCATTCTGCTGATTTAAGTACCCGCCCAGTTTTATTAAAGTTTTATTATTTTTATTTGTTCTGATCGACCCCAGGTCTCTCCTTTTTCACTTTATATACTAAAATACACAGTTGTTGGAACTGCATCCCTTCCACATTCCATGGCTGAACGTTTTCCCATTTTACAAACACTATTCCAGTGGATCCACCTTTAACTATGGACAAAACAGAAACATGGAATGGCAAAAGGCAGGAAAGGAACACAGAAATGGGACAGGTGTGAAGGATCTAAACAGATCCCCAGAGCAGGAATGTGCGACAGGAAACAAATAGCAAGAACAACACAGATGGGCCAAGAGCTTTGAGGACAATAAAATGAAACAACAGAGAAAATCAGTTTTTCAGGGCTTACCATCTGAGCAACACTGACCAAAGTCCTGTGTCCACAGTCTCCTGCCAAGGCTACAAATTCAATGCCTTACTTAAGCCCACCTCAATTAACCTACAGGCACTCAGCTTTAATGCTTCAAATAATGAAAAAGCTGGAGGAGCTTTTCCATGGGTTAATAACCTGGGCTCAGGACTAAGTTGTTTTTACCACCACAACTTTCATCCATAACAAAGAGAAAGACACAGCAGAAGGACCATGGAAAAAGCAGTCCCAGAATTCGTTTGACATGAAAGGAGTTATGTGTCAAAACAACAAATCTACATTGTAAGGTGAGGGAAAGGGGAAAATCAGAGAAAAGGAATAAGACTATACATTTCAGGACAGGGACATGTTGGTGAATGTGGAACTCTGAAAGGGTAAAGGAAATCAAGCAATGGAGAACTCAAAGAAAAACAGCCAGTGATTGGAAACAAGACTATGGATTTCAGGACAGTGACACGGTGGTGAATGGAAACCAAGAAAGAGAGAACTCAATGAAAAACAACCAGTGATTGGAAACAAGCTTGAAGGAGTAAGCTGTGTTGCAAAGGTGAGGTGCTGAGTCAGGCAGAAGGAAAATGCTGTGGGACAAACAAGCTGAAATTACCACTAAATGACAGAAAAGGAAACACTTGCTATGAAACTGAGCCTGTGAGAGTAATAACCTGAAAGAATGTGATACGTGAGAAGAAATCAGACAGGCAAAGGGTATGGGGACTGCAGGCATGGGGGTGTGTTCATAATAAAACAAACCATCCTAAAATATTAAACAATGCTCTGAATTATTTAAATAAAAGTGAAGTTTATTCCAGTGATAAAGTAATAACTATTCCCACATTGCAGAAAGCTCACAGATGAGACTGGAAATCACAGCAATTTAGGCTGGAAGGAAAGGCTGCAAGTCCCTTTGCTGTGCTCACAACAGAGGCAACTTTGGGAGTTATTTAGGTTTTTCCCTGTCCTATACACTCAAGTTTTGAAGATTTCTAAAGATGGATATCCCATGTTCTCTCTGGGCAACCAGTCCCAGGGCATGATCATCCTCAGGACTGGAAAAAGGGAATTTGTTATTAAGGAAGTTTTCCATGGCTGCAGCATGTTCAAAATGCTCTTAAATCAATTAACTCTTAGATAAGGTCCTTTCTGATGTGCAGCTTCACAACTGCTTTTCCTGTTCATTCCTAAAAAACTTGAATCCTTCTGTGAGGCTCAGAGAAAAAGCTCTGAAGAAAGCAGTGTGGCAGCTTCCAAGAGGGAATTTCACTGTGCTATAATCTTAGGGCATGTTCACTTCCCATGGAGAAATACTTTATTTTAGGTGGAGTATTATCAGTAATTTAGGTCAAATTGCTTGACTAGACATATCAATAAAAAGAATAAACAAAAATCATGGGCAAATATATGTAGGCTGATTCAGTCAGCCTGACAGAACAACAGGCTCTAGGAGATGGGATTTATTTTTAAAGCAATATTAAGGGTAAAAATATTTAACATAAAGGACTATGCTGGATTATGACTGAGTGGAGATGAAGTTGGTCTGATAGTTGGAGAATTTTTAAACTTTAAATAGATAACAATTTTTTTTAAAATCCTGTTAGCTGGAATAAAGAAGGGACAGAAAAGACCCCACCATTTCCTTTGTTTCGGGATACACTGCAAGCAGCTGCTGAAGTGGTAGAGGGCTGGGGTTTGAGCCTTCTAACCTTCCACCTTTGGTGTTTTAGCCTTTTATTCCCTCCCTCCTGACCATTTAACATACAGTGTTTCCAAACCTCCTCCATCACTGGGAACAGCAGATCCACGAGCTGAAGCTTCTATCAAAGCACAAACGTTCTCCAAACTAACTATTTTCGTTCATTAGATTTTTAAACTTTGGTCAAGATGGGAAGTTGAAAAGCAAGGCTGAATGCAGGTTTTTCAATTACAGGAACAAGTGTACAATAATTATTAGGCTTCAGGATATAATTATTACTAGAAAAGCACTATATGTAAAACATGTAGCATGAGTTCCAGTCAGTGCAGAAATGTATGGAATTGATTTATGGGTCAGTGCCAGTAAAGCATTTAAACACTCTGAGTGGCAGAGATTCCCATTTCATCACCAACATATATGAGAAAACTGACAATACTGCACCATTAAACTGAGGCTGTGCCGAGTTAAATGATTCTTTTAAACTATTTCATTTATAGAAAACCATATCTGAAAGTTCAAATGAGAAACTTTTTTTCAAAAAAGTAACAGAAAGGGAAGATTCAGAAAGATACATACCATGTTTTCTACTCGCAGCTCAAAAGGCATCGGGTTGTAAACCATGAGCTGAACCTCACACACATCTCCCTGGACCCACTGGAAGTCTGCAAGAGATGATGCCAGAATTAGTGCAGGAATTACTTAATCACAGGGCTATTAAAAAGCAGCAGCAGCTGAGCTGTCAGGCTGCTGTAATACTTCATAACTCCTTATAATCTTTACAGCCAAAGTCCTGCTCAAGAGCACGGTGGGACACAAGCTGTAAATCCCAGGCAAGGGAAGGGGTTAGAGGACTGGAAACATCCCTTAAACAGCAATGGGGCTCCAAAGACCCAACGTGACAAAACTAACTGAGGCATCCATTCAAAACAGTTCTTAAACACATCCTTGGAGTCAGGTCCAGAGTACACAACACCTTGGATATTTAACACACAGGTAAGAATCAACCAGGTAAGAAATGAATGTGACAGAAAGAAAGAAAAAGAAATTACAATTCTTCATATAGACACAGCTGATGATATGGAGCAAAAAAAGGATTGTTTTAAATCAAGAAGGAAACAACTGCTCACCAGCAAGATGTCACCTCAGCTTCCTCCTACTGATTTTTTTTGGAAAACAGAAAGTGGTTTGGGAGATGTTGTAGGAGTGGAAGATGACAATAGGATCTATGGAGCACAGATTTTTTTTTTTGGAGGGTCACTAAATGAAGGTTTGAGCAGTAACACAAACTATTGAGTAACTTGTGAAAATACTTGGGGAAGACAAAGAAGTAAAATATGACAGGTAAAAAATGTAGTTTCAGTTTATAGCCCACTACAAAAGACAGACTGAACTTCAAAATATTTCACCCTGTCAAGTTTAAAATTGTGGGGGTTTTATAATTTAAGGAGACAAGACTGGAGGGGGCCCTGAGCAACAACCTGGGCTGGTGGAAGGTGTCCCTGCCCATGGCAGGGGAGTTGGAACAAGATGATCTTTAATGTCCCTTCTAACCCAAACCATTCCATGATTCTATGGGGAATTCATGGAAGTGAGGTCAGCAGCAAAGGTGCAAGATCTGAGAAACTGCTCAGTGCACAAAGGTTATTTTACATCAGCACTTCATGATCTTTTCAGCCCACAAGATGCTTCCACCTCCCACAGTTATCCCAATTAATCACATGCACCTGGAATTCAGACCTGAAATAATGGGATGAGATTCTCCATTTAGGCTGAGGATCTGCAGCCCAAATAAAAAACAGGTGCCTTATCTGTATTTGCTGAATAAATCCTGATTGTCAGCCAAACTGTACCATACACAGATTAACTTTTACTCGTTTTCTCAATGATTTTAACAGACATCACTAACATTTTTTTACTAGGGTATTAGAAAATGTCTACTGAAAAACCTGGATTATCAATATTAAGACTTTAATTCACAGTTGAAGCCATCTGTACTCTAATTGTACACTCACAATCATTTACCATCTGATTACATTTTGCAAGCAATATTAAAGAGCTCAAGGGAGACGTCCTTAATGCAAATGTTTAACTCCAATTAATGCTAGTGGAAATTAAAAACATACATCCAGAGATGTTAATGGGTTATAGCACTGTGAAACCTGAAGAGCAAACTGTTGATCAAAACAAAAATGTTCAACTGCTATGAGATGTTCTGTACATTTATTATTTAATTGCTTATTAGTGTTCAGGATGTCTTATCATTCTGCAGTCCCCAAAACAACCAGTGGCTGCTCTGCACAGGTATTGGAGCACTAAAGTGAACCATTAGGGTTTACTATAGCAACAGAGGCCCTTCAGTCCTAAATCTCACATCCCACCAACTACCACACCATGGAATGCCTTTTCTGAAAACATTTTCAATGCCACCATGTAAAAAGGGATTCTGGAAAATCAGAAAAACATGTTGGAAATTCTTGATTTTACCTAAGTGCAAACACAAATCAGTGATTTGCCTGGTGCTTTAATGTCTTTACTTTCAAAAAAAGGAAGGATTGGAGGCTCGTTTCTTAACATTTACTGGGATGATTCTTCCCTCAGTGTTGAGATGCCCCACCTGGGAGAGGCAGCAGAGGCTTCACTGGCAGATCAGCCAACTTGCCAATCTTGCTTTGAAGTAATGACCTTATCATAGAATCATAGAATGGATTGGGTTGGAAAAGACCTCCGAGATCATCAAGTCCAACCCTTGGGCCAACTCCACTCCCTTTACCAGATCATGGCACTCAGTGCCACGGCCAAGCTCACCTTAAAAACCTCCAGGGATGGGGAATCCACCCCCTCTCTGGGCAGCCCATTCCAATCCCTGAGCACTCTCTCTGCAAAGAAGTTTTTTCTGGTATCCACTTCAATTTCCCCTGGCAGAGCTTGAGCCCCCCGTGCTCCCTTGTCCTATTGCTGAGTGCCTGGGAGAAGAGACCAACCCCCACCTGGCCACAACTTCCCTTCAGGCAGTTCCAGACAGTGCTGAGGTCACCTCTCAGCCTCCTCTTCTCCAGCACAAACACCCCCAGCTCCCTCAGCCTCTCCCCACAGCACTTGTGCTCCACTCCCTTCTCCAGCCTCCTTGCTCTTCTCTGGCCCCGCTCCTTGCAAGGGTTTGTGTCCAAAGCTGTGACAAGTGCAAGGCTCTGCCCCAGGGATGACAAAACCGAAGAGCCAGGACAGGCTGGGAACTCTGCAGGGCTGGGGAGGAACAGCCTTGCTCAGACGGATCTCTGCAGGGCTGGGGAGGAACAGCCTTGCTCAGAGGGATCTCTGCAGGGCTGGGGAGGAACAGCCTTGCTCAGAGGGACTGGGGGACCAGGCAAACACGAGCCAGCAGTGCCACATTACAGCAACAAAGGCAAAGCTGTGCCAGGGGAGGGTTAGGTTGGATATCAGAAAAGGTTCTTCCCCCTGAGGGTGGCTGGGCACTTAACAGGCTCCCCAGANTGGGCACTTAACAGGATCCCCAGAGTGGTCACAGCACCAGGGCTGACAGAGCTCAAGGAGTGTTTGGCCAACACCCTTAGGCACACGGGGTGACTTGGGGTTGTGCTGTGCAGGGCCAGGAGGGGACTGTGATGATCCTTGTGGGTCCCTCCCAACTCAGGAATACTGTGACTCCATGAGATCAGACCCTGGGTTGCAAAGAGACTCATCACTAACACAGACTGAGGGATGATCCATCTACTCCACCCTGTGCTTGTCAGGCACAGCTGCAGGTGTCGTGGCCAGTTCTGGTCCCCACAGGTCAAGAAAAGACACAGACAGACTGGAGAGGTCCCAAAGGAGTGCCCTGAGTGTGATCACAGGGCTGGAGACCCTGCCTGACCAGGGAAGATGAAAGGAGTTGGTTCTCTTCTCCCTGGAGAAGAGAAGGCTCAGGGGGAATCTCATCACAGCATTCCAGTACTCAAAGGGCTGTGACAAAGAGCACAGAGGACCTTTCCTCACAAGCAGCCACGGGAAACAGACCAAGGGCAACAGGTACCAATTGCACTGAGAGAAGTTTCATTTTCTTCCTTGAAAGATTTAGGGTTTTTTAAGTAGGAACAACCATTTAGTGGAACAACCTCCCCAGGAACACAGTGAA
>VWZD01007681.1:702816-719871 GCA_013396695.1 Sakesphorus luctuosus | reverse complement strand
CTGGCCAGAACTTCCCTTCAGGCAGTTCCAGACAGTGCTGAGGTCACCTCTCAGCCTCCTCTTCTCCAGCACAAACACCCACAGCTCCCTCAGCCTCTCCCCACAGCACTTGTGCTCCACTCCCTTCTCCAGCCTCCTTGCTCTTCTCTGGCCCCGCTCCTTGCAAGGGTTTGTGTCCAAAGCTGTGACAAGTGCAAGGCTCTGCCCCAGGGATGACAAAACCGAAGAGCCAGGACAGGCTGGGAACTCTGCAGGGCTGGGGAGGAACAGCCTTGCTCAGACGGATCTCTGCAGGGCTGGGGAGGAACAGCCTTGCTCAGAGGGATCTCTGCAGGGCTGGGGAGGAACAGCCTTGCTCAGAGGGACTGGGGGACCAGGCAAACACGAGCCAGCAGTGCCACATTACAGCAACAAAGGCAAAGCTGTGCCAGGGGAGGTTTAGGTTGGATATCAGAAAAGGTTCTTCCCCCTGAGGGTGGCTGGGCACTTAACAGGATCCCCAGAGTGGTCACAGCACCAGGGCTGACAGAGCTCAAGGAGTGTTTGGCCAACACCCTTAGGCACACGGGGTGACTTGGGGTTGTGCTGTGCAGGGCCAGGAGGGGACTGTGATGATCCTTGTGGGTCCCTCCCAACTCAGGAATACTGTGACTCCATGAGATCAGACCCTGGGTTGCAAAGAGACTCATCACTAACACAGACTGAGGGATGATCCATCTACTCCACCCTGTGCTTGTCAGGCACAGCTGCAGGTGTCGTGGCCAGTTCTGGTCCCCACAGGTCAAGAAAAGACACAGACAGACTGGAGAGGTCCCAAAGGAGTGCCCTGAGTGTGATCACAGGGCTGGAGAACCTGCCTGACCAGGGAAGATGAAAGGAGTTGGTTCTCTTCTCCCTGGAGAAGAGAAGGCTCAGGGGGAATCTCATCACAGCATTCCAGTACTCAAAGGGCTGTGACAAAGAGCACAGAGGACCTTTCCTCACAAGCAGCCACGGGAAACAGACCAAGGGCAACAGGTACCAATTGCACTGAGAGAAGTTTCATTTTCTTCCTTGAAAGATTTAGGGTTTTTTAAGTAGGAACAACCATTTAGTGGAACAACCTCCCCAGGAACACAGTGAAGCCCAAATTGCTGGAGGTTTTTGAGATGGGACTGAAATACTCTGGGAAAAACATGCCATGCTACAGCATTGCTTGCCTGGGGGAAAAGGTTTTGAAAAGAAAGATAAAATGAGCTGTACTTATTTCATCTAATACAGGTATGACATCAGCTGCCACCTGGAACGATGTTATCCATTATTGCTGCTTTGGACTAGCAGGACTCAAAACCAAAAAACCACTTCATGTCAAAAATCAGTAGGTTTATTTCCCAGAACTAGTGTACTATTAAAGCAATTTAACCAGAACATAATTATTCCCTTTATTGTTTTTAATCAGAAAAGCTTATCAAGTTGAAAGCTGAAAACATTTCAAGGCTTTCTAAAAGGGTTTTGTTTCCCTTTGGTTTGTCAGCAGAACTTGATTTCCCTTGCTGTAAAACAATAATTTAACCAAAATACAGTGTACATATTGCCATGTAAGAAAAATGGTTCATTTGTTATTGTTGGTTTTAATTAATATTAAATACATGGCCTTAGAAAATCCTCATTAGTTTCATAGTTTATTAAATTTCTCAGCTTCGTTCAAAGGAAGTATCTGATTTTATTTTGTGTTTTCTTTTGTTTGCTAAACTTTGAAACACCAGAGGCTTTTAACAGTGACTGCACTGTGTATGAACTTCAAAAGACAAATGTTTTACAGGATCAGAAGCAGTTCAGGCATCTCCGTGGGCTAAATACAAACCTAAAAGGAGAAACTTCACTGCAAAATGTAAATCTCCTACAGAACAAACAGCACCAAAGCAAATCCTTACTTGAACTGTGTCAAAAAACACAGATTCCTTTTGTATCTACCAAGGAGTGAGAACAGAACTCTTTGACAAGACTGGGAATGGGGTTTTATTTAAAGGATAAAAACATGACAAGGTACAGCTGAGACAGTAAATGCTGAAAAATTAACTGTGATCAATCTCTCAACAAAATTAAGAGAAGTCAAGAGAGCACTTTAAGATGTCCCCATATTCCCAAATTTCTCTAGTGAAGTTCCCACAATCAGTTCTAGTCCACAGTCACAGCAGTTCTTTTCCTGCTGACATTGATGTTTATGCTAAAAATTATCCTGCACGTGAAAAGCAACAAAAAGAACTGCCAGGATTTAAATCCAGGATTTAAAGGGGCCTCTAATCTATTTCCAATGGCACATTTATGGCATTGAAAAGCTTTATAATAAAATAAATAATCCTCTAGTAGAAAATTACTAGTATTCCAAACAGGGTTTATAAAGATTTTTGGATTTTGGCTGAACTGTCCTTAAATAAAAGTGACTAATCAGACAGCTCATCATGTTGAGTTTAAGTTAAATCAGAATAGGATATTAAATCAGAACAGGAAAAAGAGGAAACCACAACAGTGCATTGCTCAGGGCACTGATCACTGGGCTGGCAGTGTGATTCACAACTAAGTTTTCCCTGATTTCTCCTTTGCTTGAGAAGGAAATAAAACTAGTTTATCTCTTCTGAAAATCAATGTTATCATCTATGAGACTTTATTCCCCTTTTAAATATGAAACTGTGCCCCAGAGAACAAAGCTTTGCACCTTCAGGATTTCAGGCTAAAAAGCAGATTAACTCGAACACAAGAGAGCAATGCTCAGGTTTGCTTTCCTTCACCCCAAAAGGTTTTCTCATTTAACAAAAGAACAGAAAACACCACAAATTCTTCTTACCTATTTTCTTATTTCGTTCTTCCCCACGACTGTGTGCAATGATGGGAGAATAAATGAAGGGGCTTTTGGTTGACACATTCTGACCAAGTAAACTTTTCATCTTGTGAGGTCGGAGGCTGGTTGGGAGGTTCAAGAGCTTCACAGATCTGTTGAATAAAAATAATTTGTTATTATTTTATTTATTCTATTTTATACTAGATGGCTGTGTTAAAATGAACTGATAAATATGAAATGTCAGTCAGAGATTAAAATACCTGAAATGAAGAACTTCCAAGTAAACACCCAGAATACAAAGGAGAAAACCAAGGCAAGGAAACTGCAGATAGTTCCAAAAAGCTCTCAGAAAACATTTAACAGGGGAAAACCATCTTCTGTAGAAACCAACAAACCCAAAACCAGCCAGGATCAGTGATTTGAAATCCTGCTCTTAGTTTACAAGTGCAGACTGAACAACAGTTGCTTAGCCTGGAGAAGAGGAGGCTCAGAGGTGACCTCAGCACTGTCTAGAAGTACCTGAAGGGAAGTTGTGGCCAGGTGGGGGTTGGTCTCTTCTCCCAGGCACTCAACAATAGGACAAGGGGGCACAGGGGGCTCAAGCTCTGCCAGGGGAAATTGAAGTTGGAGATCAGAAAAACTTCTTTGCAGAGAGAGTGCTCAGGCATTGGAATGGGCTGCCCAGAGAGGGGGTGGATTCCCCATCCCTGGAGGTTTTTAAGGTGAGCTTGGCCGTGGCACTGAGTGCCATGATCTGGTAAAGGGACTGGAGTTGGCCCAAGGGTTGGACTTGATGATCTCGGAGGTCTTTTCCAACCCAATCCATTCTGTGATTCTGTGAGTCTGTGAACAGACACACCAGGACACAAAGCAGCCAAATGTTTAACTTAAACAAAAATCCAGACAGGATTTCACTGGACAACTAATACAAATAAAGAACTTCTCCAAGAAGAATACAACTGATTTTAAAGCAGTGAAAATGCACAGGGTTGCTGCTGGAAGGAAGGAAATGTTCCAGAAATCTGAGTGGGTTTGTTGGACAGCCAGAAAGTAATTACAAATGGGCAGCAAACAAATGATTTATTAGACTCTCTCCCTGTTAGACCCAAGTCCCCACAAGAGCATGCAAGGAAATCACTGCTCTTCCAGTGCTGAGGGGAAATTAAAAACTAAGTTTTGGGCAGAAGAACAAGCAATAAGTTGGTGGATATTCTGTAAAAGCAACAGGATTGTAAAAGCCTGTAAGACACCTAATTACTTGGAGTCAGGAACTCAGCATAATAAAGAACAGATATATCAGTATCACACTAATAGAAAGTACACACAGGAAACCAAGATAATGTGTTTGTGCTGAAAAATAATGAAGCTGTAGGAGTAACACCACACAGACATGTTATCTCTGGGATAGAAAACACCTGATAAGGAGGTACCAGATAACACTAAAAGTATTTTGGAACAAGAAATAAATCACATCCATGTATTATGTGTTTGTGATACTTAGTGTACAAATACAAAATCACAGACAAGAAGCCTGAAAAATGAAGACAATCTATGAGAGATCCCTCATATTTCATAGTTTAAAACCTCTTGTGATAGAATGTTGCTAAAAATTAGAATGCAACTTAAAGATGTGAGTTCTACTATTTGAGGAAAAAAGTTGAACTTCATAAAGTGCTAATAACAAGGAGTTTTACTTTATACAGAGAGAAGTGCTTTGGCACTGATGGATAACCTGCTTTCCCTTAAGGCAGGACAGGGACAGGACTGTTCTTCAACCACTTACTGGGTTCCAGAAAGCTCCACAGGTCCCACACAGAACAGGGCAGCGTTTAATTCCTTTGTGTGAAAGCTCCAGTCACATCCCCTGGCCTGGCCAGACAATGCAAATGACTGACAATTCAGAATTACAAACTCATTTCACTACCCACCCAGAAGACAAAAAATCGCGTATTTGGAAAATGTTCATTAAAAACAACCTTGCTTAGAGGTGAAAGGAAAATAATTAAAAAAAATAAACTCCAAAATACTAAAGTAAACAGAGGGAAGGGGGGAAAATGGCACTGAGCAAATTTAAACTAGTAAGAAAAGTATATAAGGACAACTAAAAGCATCAGTGGTGAAAAGAAGATTCTTTCTTTCTGATTTTAAACATACTAGTAAGAGAATTAGCTTTAACACAGGTAAGTCATGAAAAAGGGAATAGTGCATCTAGTTGAACAGAAAGACCATAAATTCTCCTATTTTTTATCTGAGAAAATACCAGATGATGATTTTATAATTAAAACTAGTAATGGAATATAAAGATTCTGCCAAGTCAAATCTCCTCTACTGCTTTTTAAGGATGGTTTAAGGGTGAACATGGTGGTGGGGCTGGTTTGACAGCTGATGGCCTTAAAGCTCTTCTCCAACCTCAACAACTCCCTGGTTCTATGATTTTAAACGCACAACTCCTGTAAATAAGGATTCAATCAGCACTTCCCACACCTTCCAGAGCTGAATTTTCTTCACTGTTCAGCATGGAGAAGAACAAGGAAGTGCTATGGAACACATCCTGTACCATCCACCTGCTCTGGGGTTCAGCAAAAAGCAAAAAGCAAAAACCTGAGACCAACTCAGGGTTTCAAACAGCACACACAAACACAACGCTGTTTCTTTAGCACAAATTCAGGGTTAGACTCACCAGGGACCTCCTGCAGCTGTTTGACAGCCCAGACACCACCCCCAGTGGGGTAAGGAAGGTAGTTTTGGTTTTAGACTGTGGAATAATAAGATCACTCCTAAAGCAGAGATCTGCAAGAGGCACCAAGAAGCTGACAGGACTCTTGCTCTCAAAACAAAATACTTTGCCTTAAAAACCTTTCTGTGGCAGCTCTTACTTAAATTTCTCTCTACAATCACAAAACTCAAGTACCAGAAAGAATTCCTAGAAGTTTGCCTAATTAGATTCCATTTTTCAATACTATTTAATTTTTGTTTCCAAGGGAAAAAAAAAAGGCTAGGATAAAATTTGCACAAAGTTTGTTTCTACAAACTTGCAGAAGAAATAGAGGCCTCCTTCATGTACTTATTCATGTATTACCAGGGAACTCACCTAACCCACACACAGTGACCTGAACTTGTCATTGTCACCTGTGAGGCCAATGGAAAATCAACACACCCAGTCCACAAACACTTGTGATTTGCCTCAGCCTAAAACAGACACCTAAACTGGGTTAGAAAACCTGAAGTGACCACCTGTGTGTCCTGACCACAAACATGACCTACCACAGTCAAAAATCACTAGTTTGTTCAGCTCTATATGCAGGGTTTGGGGGAACAAATCAACCCCAAGGTCAGCTGATAAAGCAGTCAAATAACTTTCCCACTCTAACATTTGAATCACAGAATATGTTGGGTTGGAAAGGACCCACAAGGATCATCACAGTCCAACTGCACAGGACTACTCCCAAAATCCTCCCATGTGCCTGAGAGTGTTGTCCAAATGTTCCTTGAGCTCTGTCAAGCCTGATGCTGTGCCCACTGCCCTGAGCAGCCTGTTCAGTGCCCAACCACCCTTGGTGTGGAGCTTTGGTTTTAACAGTTAAGCTTTTGGGATTGTATGTCCACATTCCATGTTTTCCGGACAAGAAGTTGACACCAGCTCCAACTTTGTACTTGGTCCAACCAGGAGACAAAACAGTTTCCAGTGACCATTCTGACCCACTGACAACTCCAGGTGACCACACAGAGCCAAACCTGCTCCTCCCACACAACAAAGTGTCAGACCTGCCCCCTGAAATGCCCCACAGAGAGTAAGGCAAGGCCTCTTTCTTCTGTCAAAGTGGAAACAAAAACTGAAGTTAGAGGGAACATAGTAAAACCAGCTGTACCATGAAAAATGCTCACAGAGTAAACCATTAATTTTCATTTTAGAGACTGAAAGCAATCTGAAAAGCTAAACAATTTCACTCTTTGGTTACAAACTTTGTGACCCTGGAATATGAAATGCTTGATGCCATCCCACTGCAAACTCAAACCTCTGACAACTATTTCAGTAACTTCCACCATTTTTATTTTCTGAATAGCAATTATCTCTCCTTCAAAAAGGAAACATTTTCTTTTAGTCTCCTATTATGCATGCCCAGTGGCTGCTTCCTCTCTCTCTGGCTCTCCCTAAAGCTTCATGCCAGGCTTTAATCCAAACCAGTCCCTGTTCACTGGACTGAAGGGGTGATGTGCCCGGGCACATGGGCATGAAAAGGAGCTGAGATTTATAACAGTGGAAGTGCCAGCTTGAAAATGCAGCATCTGGAAAGGAAGAGCTACAAAAGGCATCAGTTCCAGCTGAGTTCCAGGCTCCAGGAATGGAGACAACCCTCAGCTCCTGGACCTGCAGCATGGAAGGGATCAGGGATCCAACGAGCGTCTCAGCTGCAGTTACAAAATACTTCCCTCCAATTGTATCAGAAACTCCTGAATGACAGTTTTAAAAACAGCAAAACCTCTCTCTTTGTGAAACTAAAGGCCACAAAGTATTTTCTGCTCAAAGGCTCTATTTTTGCTTAAGAGCTTCTCAAAACAATTTGACATTTCGACGTTTTTCCATGTTATTGTGATCAATGTGCATAAACTGAGAAAACTGCATCCTTCCAGTGGCCTTTAAAATTTGACAGGTGCTGGGAAAAAGCTAAAGATTGTATTTTGGGGTCTTACCTCACAATAGGCAATTTGGTGAAGGGAACAGGAGGTAACTTCAAACCATCTGGGAGAGTGATGACTTCCATTGTCCCAGGGCATTTTGCTGTGTAGCTTTCCAAGCTCTGGGTCACATCTTTCTTTTCTGGAAAATGAAATTAAAAAACTATTTCAAACTCACATGTTTCAAAAATTTAAGAAGTTATGGCTTGTTTTTATTTGGGAATTTGTTTTGGGGGTTATACAAAGTAACTCTGATGGTACACCAACTGATTTTTGCACACAGCAGGTGGAGTTCTGTTCCAGAAACCTCAACAGGTGGATCAAATGTAATTAAGTGACCTCTAAACAAAAGAGTTTTCTACATTTCTCGGATTTTTTCAAATGCCTGTTTATACTCACCTTTTTTATATTTTTTTTTATTGCTAAAATACAAGTTTCTACAATTTATCTGGTAAATCTACATATCCAACCCAACTGACCTTGTGCTCGTTAAGGTTATTAATAACAGAATTATACAGGAACAAGCCCTGATTTGAAAGATGAGATGAAATAATAACAAAGGCAGCAAAGAGAAACAAATTACTTTTAATGTTACCTTGTGTGAAAACAACCCAATTCTCAAGAAAACTGCACTGTTTTATGCTACTAAATCATAACAACCAGTAGAAAAAATTTCTTTGGCTTTGCTTAAAAATACAAGAACACTCAAATAAACAGATATTATTTGAGTCATCTTCAATAATGTTTATTATCAATAAATGCTCATTCATTTTATCCAACAACTATTTTCAATAATGTGTACAACTCTCTTTCCAGAAAAAAAAAATGTCTATTTGGAAATACACAACCTCAACACAAAGTTATTTTATTTGATCTTTAAGGTCCCTTCCAACCCAAACCATTCTGTGATTCCCCATTTCTCTGATGGGAGTCTGCAAACAGAAATAAGCCTGAGTGTGTTTAGAGGGAATAAGACATCTGAAAAGTTTTAGACCTGTATTAAAGCACAATGAACATTCATGGAATCAGTGATTGAGGTTGGAAGGGACTTGAAGACCATCTGGCTCCAAGCCCCCTGCCATGGGCAGAGACACCTCCCCCTGCACCAGATTGCTCCATGTGTGTGCTACCAATGAAAATAACTATTTGAGAGCTAAACTGTTTCTGAAAAATACTTCAAACACCAAAAATTCTCAACGATAAAACAAAATAGAAGAGGGAAGGGTGACAGCAACTCCTGCTTTCCAAAGCAGCTGCTCAGAGAGGTGTGTTGGGTGTGCAGGAAGGTTTGGGAGCGAGGGATGCTGCAGGTGTGGCCTCTGGGAGGAGAGATCAGGAGCGGCTCCAGGAGAGCCAATTCCAGCCACATCCAAAAAGGAGCTGCTGCCAAAGCTGGGCCCATCAGCTCTGCTGCTGCCACATCCCTGACAATGTGTGTAAGAAAGGGTAAAAAGTGCTGCACAGCAGCTGTGAGAGGAAAGAGTGAGAAAAACATGAGAGAAACATCCTGTAAGCCAGACAAAAAACACCAAAACCTGCCCAAAAGAGCATCCTGGGCCTTGAAGGGCACAAACACCCAGCAATGTCTGTGCTGCCCACAGCAACCCAGGCCAGTTTGTGAGCTGCTCCTGCCACAAGCCAACCCTCTCAAAGCAAAGGAGCACTGGCTGTAACCCCCGCACTCCAGAGTTAAACTGCCTTACTTGGGTCTGTGTTTCACTGAACCGTCTCTCCAGCCACTCCCCATATTTTAATATTTCCTACAGGAAATATTCCCAAAACCACATTATTAGACAGCCACAAGCACTCAGAGCCAGAACTGCAGATGTTCAAGATTGAGTATTTTCATCCAAAATTGAGGTTATTTGCCATGTTGTGTGAGCAAGGGCACACTGTGCAAGCGGAACCCAGCGAGGAGGAAATCTTCACAGTCACCAAAAGGATGAGGACAACACTCCAGCACGAGCCTAATTCTGCTTGAACATTCTGTCATTCTGGAGGACTGGCTTTCAGTTCCTCGTGTGAAACACTCAGTTACTGTTCTCACAGAAAGCAGGCTGCTGCCACTTGCAAAAGGAATTTGTTTCCGCATTTTGGAGAGCCCCTGTTCCTCCATGGCAGGAGCTCAGCACCTTTGCACAAAGACAAGGCTGAACTGAGCCATTTCTCCATGTTGATGTAGTTTCAAACGTGCTGCTGCCAGGCCAGCAGCTCCCCTGCTTTTCCTCAGCACGATGTCTCAGCTGAGATGCTGGAGGAGTGAACACCAGCAGGACACACCGGGGAGGGGTCACGGTGCAGAAGAGCCAGAGCTGATCCTGCCCAAGAGCCACTCCTGAAAGCAGCTGGTGGAGCCTCCTACCCTGCCTGAGCACCTCAGCTCCCTGCCCTCTGTGGCCTGAGATGCCGAAAACCTGCTACAGAGTGCCTGTCCCAAACAGGTCTGAATTCTCGTGCCCTCTGCCTGCCTGTCATCGCATCCTGACACCACCAGAAACTGCACAAACCTCCTGGGGGGATCCACTGAACTCCTCAGCCTCCTTCCTGACCCAGAGTTTAGAACATTTCTGTGGCTGAAACAGTCATCACTCATCTTTCTCTTTGGAAAGAAGAGACAGAAAACAGCTGCTTTTGGAGGCCTTTCCCCACCTGGTGTCTTCATGTTTGCACAGGGCAGCAGGAAAGCAATCACCACTTGATCTGTGACCTGGGAATTCACCTCAGCAGCTTTCAAAGCCTGTCCTGCAGCTGGGAACGCCACTGGACACTCTTGTGTGGGAATTAGAGACTCATTTATTGAGGCAGAAGTGGCAGCTTATCTTTTCATCTGCAATAACTACTTTCATGGGGTATTTTTCCTTTCAGTTTCTCTCCACGCTCCCTGAAAGATCGGGATCACAGAAGGGCTGTAAAGCAAATAAAGCTGAACAAAGCCACAGTCAGCAGTGGCACTGCAGCACACACTGCAGTTTGTCCTGTACAACCTCACACAACAGTTTCCCCATTTCACACCAAACTGGTTTTGACTCCTGCTGACAACTGAAAATTCTGCAAGACCACCCATATTCCTGGAATTCCATTGCTTAAGTGCTTCCCATCAACACAACAAGCACTGGGTTTGTCTCAAAGCTGATTCAAACCTTCTTCTAATATGGCAACACAAAAATCTGAAAGCTTCAGGTGCACAGTTAGAAACCATTTGTGACTGAAACATGAAAAAAGCTAAGACTTTCTGCTCATTTCACAGCCAGGTGGAGCAATATTTCACAATAATGGAGACACTGAAAACTCAGACCAGGAGAGGAAAGGTCAGTTGTAGACTGACATTTTTAGGCACTTCAGTTTGTGTGATTTAACAGCATCACACAAACAGCATTTCATGCCTTGGCAGATAACACAGGAAATCAGAAGAACAGAATTGCAGTAACTGGATATTACAGCTCTTAAATATTTGAAGAAATTTTAAACATCTGTGCTCGGGCTCAGTCACTACCCATTGAACACTAAGGCAAATAGTAAAAATGCAACATTTGTTCTCTGGCAAACAAGTGGTTGATGTTACTTTGATCCAGTCACTGTGTCCCTTGCAGAACAACCCACAGGAACAGGAATGAAGAAAGGGACATTCTATGTCTGAGCTGCCAATCACACTGAAAGACAAACAACTTCATTTCCTCTTTTGACTTGCTAAAATATTGAAAAGGAAGTCAGAACACAAACAGCTAAAAGCCTTCTGACTTCAGTTTCTCCTGGTGATAAGCCCAGAATGAACATTTTAACATAAAACCCTGTACCCAGGGGGCTTTGTTTTGGCTGAGCTTTTCCTTCTCCCTTGAAAACAGCAAATAATGGTGAAAAAGGACAAGTCCCAGCAGAGCTCCTGCAGCAGCCAGGCCTCGGCCCAACTCCCTCAGGACAGAGACCCAAACACCTCCTTCAGAAATTACTAGTAACGTAAAAAAAGACAAAAAACTCAGTCTGACAACATAAAAAAAACAAGAGGAGGAGTAGTTTCTGCACCCAGAAACAGAGAAAGGGCCTTCTGGTACCCCAAGGGAGCCAAAAAACAGCTGGAGAGGGACTTTGGACAAGAGTATTTAGTGACAGGACAAGGGGGAATGGCTTCAAACTGAGAGTAGGTTTAGATTACACTTCAGAAAGAAATTCTTTACTGTGAGGGTGGGGAGGCCCTGGCACAGGTTGCCCAGAGAAGCTGTGGCTGCCCCTGGATCCCTGGAAGTGTCCAAGGCCAGGTTGGATGGGGCTTGGAGTCACCTGGGATAGTGGGAGGTGTCCCTGCCCACGGCAGGGGGGTTGGAATGAGATGATCTCAAAAGTCCTTTCCTACCCAAACCACTCTGTGATGTTTCCTTCACACATAAAAAATGAATTGTGCTGGGTGAGCCCTGTTACAACCAGAGAAGAAACATTCCATGTCTGCTTCCAGGGGAACCTCCAAGCCTCACCCTGCCACCAAGACACAGCATCTTCTCTTAACTAAAAAGACCACCAAACATGTGAAGACCCTCAAAAGAGATGAAGCAGAAATTGAATATTCACACACAGCAACTGCTACACCCTTTTAACCTTGCAGTTAATCCCTGATGTGCCTCAGCTCCAGCTCTGGGCAGGGAGCACCCTCTTTGTGCCCCCAGAGCTTCACTCCAGCAGCACGGGGGGGCAAAGCAGGTCCTGCATGAGCAGAGCCCGGATGGAGCAGGTCCTGCAGGAGCAGAGCCCTCATGGAGCAGGTCCTGCAGGAGCAGAGCCCTCATGGAGCAGGTCCTGCAGGAGCAGAGCCCTCATGGAGCAGGTCCTGCAGGAGCAGNATTGGAGCAGGCCCGGCAGGAGCAGAGCCTTCATGGAGCAGGTCCTGCAGGAGCAGAGCCCTCATGGAGCAGGTCCTGCAGGAGCAGAGCCCTCATGGAGCAGGTCCTACATGAGCAGAGAGCCCTGATGGAGCCCTTCAGGGCATCCCCAGGCAGAGCAGCTCCTGCCCAGTGCTGGCAGCACCTCCTGCTCTTCCATCCATTAACTCTGACACAGAAAGGGCTTTTGAATTTTGATTTTCACATTTTTATAGGTTTTAGGAACACAGTAGCTGTAGCAAAGTAGATCTAGTGTGTTAATATTTCCAGCAGCTTGAGTTTAATGTCTTTCTATCACTACCCCTGTCCCAGAACAGTGAGCTCAAATTCCTTCAGCTGTTTAGTCTTTTTTTCAAGGTAGAAGGTTGAAGAATATCCAAAGGAGACATAAACATGGGGCAGAGTGACCCAGAAGTCAGAACATTGGAACAACTCCAAAACAAAAGCCCGAGGAAGAGGAGCACTGATGAAGAGGAGGTCTCACCGACCCCAGACTCAAATCCTGAGGGGGTGGAACAGGGGCTGGACGGGGGCAGGAAAAGGTTGAAGTGGAGATGTGTAAAATAATGATTGGATGGATCATATTCTAAAAGCCATGGAAATCAGAGCTTGCCCACACACACATTGATGTATTCCTGGGTGAGCCCGGTGCCAATTAAAGTCACTGCGCTCTTATCTCCTACCAAAATTTGGCTTGGAATCTTTTTTACAGATTTTTCAGGCATCAACTCTGAGAGGAGTTGGGAGATGGCATTTCCTGCAGTTTTAGCAAACAAGCAGCACCTCTAATATTCTTCTGAAAAGCACATGGAGCAAGTAAACCTGACTTCAAACTGCTCAGAGAACTGAGCCTTAAACAAGCAAGGCAAGGAACCCTGGGCTGCCTCCTGCAATAAATGTGTGTGTGCTCTGCACAACTCCAAAGCTGCTCTCATGTGGAAACCAGAGAGGCACTGGCAGAGTATAAATTCTACCTCTTTAAGAAACCAAGAGAAATAAATCTCTACATAAATACAGTAGAGGCCAACAAAATCCATTGTTTCGCACAGCAAAGAGCAGAAACAACAAGAAAATAATTACCACAGAGACCAGCAAAATCCATTGTTTCACACAGCAAAGAGCAGAAACAAGAAGAAAATAATTAATCCAGGCTGCCCAGATCCCCTGTCATGAACAGACCATCATGGACTACATCACAAAAGCGACTCCACCCGCACAAAGGGTTCAGTTATTTGCTGTGCAATAAGCTCATCTTTGAAAAATAAGTTATCAGTTCACTACCAACTTTGCAGCAGGAAGATGTATTTTAGACACAAATAAAAATAGCTGTCTCAGAAGCAGAATGTTTTCTGCTCCTAAGATGAGTGCACAGAGAGAAAGGTTGGGAAGAGGTTGACTAAACACAGCACGAACTTCTATTACAAGGTTTTTAATAATTCTATAAAATATGTACACGTGAACTCTCAGTCAGTTTGCACCAAAATATTTTTAGGTAGAATCTCATGAAAAATAGACACAGCTGAAATGAGAGTTCAGAGAAAGAGACCATTAAAATTTCAGTATCTAGTTCTCCACCATTTCTGGGAACTTCAGATGTTTGTATATTTCCAATACTACAAAAAATACATTTTGTACATATAAAATCAGCATATAAACCACTGAACAACATCAACCATTTTTTCATGTTCAGAAACACAAGAAGATCTACCTTTATGAAAAGTGGAGCAAATTAGACACAGATAATTTCTATAGCCATAAAAAACCCCAGGACTGCTGCCAAGCTGCTTGTGAGCAAACAGGTTTGGTAAAAATCACAGAGCCAGTGGCACACCCGACAAACACATCTGATTTGGTATTTTGGGTGCAAGAAGCAGAGACAGAAGATGGCAAGAGCAACATTTTCCCCAAGATACTGCTATGGGAAGTCATGGGAAGTTGGCCAGAGAGGTTTATCATCATTCAAAGTTTCAAGGCCCCCACTAGTGACACAAAGAGACTCTTGCTTGAGAAAAGGGCAGTTTAATTGTTTAAAAAACTAGAAAACTGCCTGAAAACTTAAAAAGAAACTATCTCAGCTCTCTATCCTAACATACAGTTGAGTTTTCTCATCCTTCTTCAGGATCACTCCTATCCTGCTCACCTGCTCTTCCACATCCAGTCACACTCAAGGGACATCACACAGGGAGGGCACCAAAGGACAGGGATGATCCTCTTTTAAACAGGGATATTTCTTTCCCATCCAAAGTGCCACTTCCAACAGCAGCATTGACTCCAGTGCCTTCCTTTGGGTTTAGGCTAAAGACAGCAGTACTGAGTCTGTTAAGCATAATACAAAATTTATTTGAATTTTAGAAACGCAGCATCTCCTAAAATAGCCCCCTCTGGCACAAAAACTCTTAAAATACAGCACAAACTCTTCACATCTTCATATTGCCAATTAAAGTACATCTCCCCCAAAGGAATCTTTTGTTTTCTACAATAAAAACTTTGCCAATGTGTCTTCATTTGCACACTTGTGTCTTTTCCCTCAGTTAATCCAGCCAGGCTCCTTCGAGATCAGAGGTATCTACACACAGACAGGAATTTTGAGCTCAGAAACCTCATTTTGGTAATGAGTGACTTTAAATAAATTAACAGGAAATTTTGACACAGAAATGCAGCATTTTACTGTAAGGAGTGACCTGCTGTTTCCCCTATGATTTTGGCTGGAGGCTTGGTCTGTACCTCATCAATAACAAGTCTAAGCAAAGATAAATCACATGTGAAAGACTTTCAGGTCTGTCTGTAATCCTAAACATTTGATTCACAGTACAGTATTTTTTTCTTCTATACAATATATGACTTAAAAAGATGTTGGTTTTCAAATTTTATGCTTTGCAAATGAATTTAAATTTTTTATCCCCATTGCAGTTTACTCCATTTATTTATTCCACCTTAATAAAGAAAATCACACACTGAAAAACACATATTTCAGGAAAACAAATCACAACTTCTTAATAAAGCAGTTTGAGCAAAGTTATTAAATAAGTCAGCTTGTGTCTAGAAAACACAAATTCCAGAGAGAGATTTTAAGAGATGGGTTTAAAAAAAAGCAAGAAACACGGTTGCAGATAAACAAGAACACAAACCCATGCTGGAGTTTGATAGCACAAAACTGAAGAGAACAGCCGTAGATGAAAAGCAGCAAAGGTCACAGTACCATGATGAATAAGAAGAGTGAAATGAGTTCTAAGGAGCCTCCTCCTACCTCATGTACAATCCCCAAAGTCTTTCATTACAACGTGCCAGAAAGCATTTACATTCAGGCTTTTTTAATATATTCCATCTTACACCCCACTGTGCCACTGCTATACATCAAACACACAAAGTGACAGGTCTGTTCAATTACATTTTTATATATATATACACACACACTTTTTTATATATATGTACACAGATAAGATATGGCACGATGCTGAAGCTGTAAAATATTTCAAATTAATGGCCAAGAACCTACCAAGCTGCTATAAATATTCCCTGGTAATTACATTGAAGATTTCAGTCTCCATCCTGAAATCAGTTCATTTGAATTTTACAAGAACCAACCAGAGCAGCTCCTTTTTGAAAGGTTTATTAGTTGGGCAAAATCAACTTGCAGGTACTTTGTCAACTAAAATCCAGTGCAGAGCATTAAAACCAGTTCATTAGTGTCAGTCAAGTAAATCTCACTTCAACTCAGAAGTTTACATCAAGTTTTAATCTGCAACATCCTCTGTTCAGTCTGATCAAAGCTTCATTCTATCCAGCCCTTGAAATCACTAACTTTCACCTTTCTAAAAATGAATTTACACACCATGGAGGCCTCTGGGAGAAATGTTGTCCTAATTTAACTGCAGTTGAAGAGGCACTAATTGAAAGCACAAAAGAGAAGCTCCAGAGCAAAGCAGTTTGTGGGTACTTTATACACACACTGAGGGATTCTCTGTGACAGCATCAGCAGACTCTCTAAGAGCAGGTTTAACACAGGATCTCTTATTTTCCGCTCTCAAGAAACATTCTGACAATCAAGAAACTCTTCAAAACGACTCTGGCTCAGTGAGGAATTGTGATAATGTCCTTTTTGCCTATTTTCTAATACCTCACAACTGTTTTGGCAAGTGTGCTGCTTTGGGTTGGGTGGGGTTCATTTTCTCCCCAGTGGCTGGGATGGGGCTGTGTCACGTGAAAGGGAGGAGGGAGACAGAAATGCAAAGATTTCTAGTCTTAACTGCATTATTAAAAGTTATTAGCTGTAAGCACTTCCAGACAATCAGAGCCTTATGTCCCCAACACTGTCTGTCTTTTAACTGACAGCACACAGGATGGAAGGGGTTCTGACCTCTGATATGAAGCCACACTTCAGCCAGGGAGGAATTATAGCAATAAGCACTTCTAGACAGTCAGAGCGTTATGACCCCAACACTATCTGTCTTTTAACTCACAGCCCACAGGTTGGAAGGGTTTCTGACTTCTAATATGAAGCCACACTTAAGCCAGAAAGAACTTTCCCCACAACAGCTCCCAAAATAACATTTATCAATACAAATATGTGACAGTTATTGCGGGTTCCGCTTTGCCGGTGATAATGTTCAGCTGCAAGATTGTATTTAATTGATAATAAAAGACCCCAAAAGAAACCAGCACAAAACACATTCTACAGAGACAAACACACTA
>VWZD01007681.1:667794-702776 GCA_013396695.1 Sakesphorus luctuosus | reverse complement strand
AAGTAAAGTTAGGAAAAATAGAAAGCACATGGTCGTCTCACCCCTACATTGTTCCCAGAGAAGCTGCAGCAGTTACCCTCACAGGGACACTGGCATTTTTCCCTCTCCTACTGGAGTTTAAACCTCCAAAACTTTTTTTTTTACCTTTTTTTTTCCTTTCCTGTGGTTTGTATGGCTAAAAGTCAATGTACTGAGGGGGTGATGGTAATGCAGATGCCTGAGGGGCGGTGGCTCCTTGAGTGGCTCCTAGAAGGTATCACACAGGAAGGCCGTGCTTATTGCTTAACACTCCACCCTATGTTAATCTTATCAGTTTGAAAGCCTTTGTCCTTGGCCAAGAGCATCCCTCCAGGGGGCTGAGATGTCTCCTTCAACCCATCAGGCCTTATCAGAGGGGCCATCACCCCACAGGCTGTGTTTTGGAATTGTGCTGAAAACAGTGTTGATAATATAGAGATATTTCTGTTATTGCTGAGCACATGACTAATAAACTCTTTCCTCAACAGCCTAATCTCATTGACTTACTGTTTCCTTCCATTTCTTCCAATCATTAATTAATCAATGTACCAAAAGGTTTTATTTATAATTCAGGAACATTGCATTAACTAAATCACACTCATTTAAATGCTCCATCACTCCTTGGAAATAAGTCAGGCTTCAAGCATCTTCCAGCTCTTTCCCCTTAGATCACAATTATTACAAATATACACCCATTTACTACAGTTTCTTGTAACATACCCAGTAGAGAGGCCAATTTACTGGACTCCAAAGGGGTTCAGATGATGGAATTTGGTTCCCCTCCCTTCCAGAGACGTGCTGATGACTAGGCCAGACATCCAGTCAGTACCAAGACAGACACACACCTGCAAAGGGAGTGCTGGATCCTGTCCAGAGAATCACTGGGATGCCCAGGATCATTAGGATAACTAGGACACAAACACCTCAGTTAGAAGGATTTCCAACCCTCTCTGAACTCTTAAAAATAGGCAGGGATGTATTTGCCATTTTTAATTTTAAAATGAGAATGAAAATAATTTAAGGAATCCATTAACTGCAACTGTTTGTAGTTCAGCTATTTAAAGTTATAATTCTTTTAGCATCTTTGAACCTTACCTCTTACCTGAAATTTATCACTACTCATTTTCCAGTTCACTTCCCCACCATAAACCATTTCTAATTACACTGTGAAACAATTCCATGGATTTATTCTCTGTAGAGGCAGGACCAGCCTCGGAATCTTCCTTCCTTAAAAATAAAACCTTGATACAAATTCTCTGATACACAATGTCTCCTTCTACACCTCCATTATCTTTCAGTCCTGGCAGGCTTCCTGCTTCTATGTGAAGTCAGTTAGTTAGTTTTCATGAGTTCAGAAAGTTACACCTCAAAATCTCTTCTGAGCTTCTCTCTTGATTTTTAAGACTTATAATTGTGTTTCACTTAACCTAGATATGAACAAGAGGGGGAAAAAAATAGGAGCAGCACTATGGAATAGGCAGGAGAAATGGCAAACAGAAATGGGGAGAAGTGGTGAGCAACCAGCTCCAACTCAAATGATGAGCTGAACACCTCAGGAACTCGTGGTACGGAGTCTGAACACAGGGAAAATTACAAAGTCACATCAAGACATAAACAAGAGACCAGGATATGGCCAGAACAGAGTCACAAGCTGCTCCAGCAGTCCCTCAAACAGAGATGGATTTAAACCATTCCCTGCTCCAGAGGAGCAGCAGTTATTTACAGGCTCACAGGCTACTCTTATTCCCTTCTCCAGTGAAATGCCATTAAGTCAAACCCCTGGGAGCAAGTACAGCTCACCAAGTGCCTGTGCAGCTTCATTCCATTTTCCCAGGTTTGGATGGAAACTCAAGATCCTGTTTCAAGCAAAGATCCTCAGAATCTGAGTCTGGTCCCTACTGCTGCTTGGCAGGAGGGTTACAAAGGGTTACACTTCAGGGCATTGCCACATTTGCTTTTGGTCCAACTGTCACTTTTCATGAGCACAGTTTAATATTCCTCCTTATTTCTTGCATTTCCTTATTTGTACACAGCAATTTGAATTCAAAGAACGTCAAGTGGATCCATATGCAACCTGTCCTATAAATAAAACCATCTAAAATACCACACAGTGTCCTCTTTCCATCTGTGAGATGGAAAGGTGTGTGTTAGGAGTTGTAGACACCACGTCTGACACCCCCAAATGGGGCTTACCATCCTTTCTGGAGACAAACAAGGGTTGGGGATCTTTCCTTAGATCAAGCTCATCACTGCTTTGCCAAAGGCACAACCTCACCCTGGCAGGTGACACACCAGCCATGACCTGAGCACAGCAGCCTGGGAAGGAGCAGGAAAAGGTTCTGGATGTGCTCTCAGATCACTGGTGTGAAATTCCCTCAACAACCAACAGCCCCAAGTTGTCAAGGCACCACAGGGGTCTGCCCAGCCAACACTGACATGTCCTTCCCAACTCATCCAGAGGACAAGGGGAACTGAAACAGCATTCAGCAGGAATTTTGGCAGAAATTCTTTATTAGTTACAATGTTCACAGTACAGGCTAAGAATAAACATCTTCTGGAAGGTGAGAGATTGTCTTCATGAGAAAATAGCCAAATTTAAACCTCTGAGGTTTGCATGGCATGGATCAATGTGTCCTGGGACTTTGAAGAGCCAGTACTGCAGTGAGGACAGAATCCTGGCAGCATGGAGTGTGGAGTCCCATCAATGGCATGGAGAAAACTAAGAATATTTCTTAAAATTCAACCCAAAACCTTGGAAAGGAGCAGCACCCTTTTTCTTAGGTAGGGCTGTGCTTTTATCATCCCCTGACCAAGCACAGCCATGGCAGGCAGTCACTGTGTGATATAAACCACAAAAACAGCTCCTGACCAAGGAATCATCTCAGCCACTCCAGGTGTTTCCTGTACAAAGCCTTTCACTCCAGATTTCCTGTCCTTCAGCAGAACCAGTGGCTGTCGCCATGGGGATGAGCAGCCACTCTGGGCAGGACATGCCTCTGTCACAGGGGTATTTGTAATGAAGCCCAAGACACCATTTTTAGCTTGCTAAGGCTAAAACATGACATGAGCAGAAAGATCAACATGCCAAAATTGTTCAAAGTCTTACACTTGGTGGGCTAAGAAGCACCAAAAATCAGCAAAACTGGAACAAGTGTATCTGACTTGTCACCCTGACAGGTATTTTGTGGTCATGGCAGTGGAATGTGGCCCCTGTTTTTGGTCACTGTTGCTGCTGAAAAGGCCAAAGGCAAAGACCATCACAGAAAGATTCTGGATTACCCAAACACCACTGTTTTGTCTTCCTGGTGCTGAAAGGTGAACAGGTCCACACATGAGAGGCCACATGGCTGCTCTCCACATAGTTAGCCCAGGTGGCTCTGCTTCTAAGGACAGTGTTCCTGTTGATCCAGGGCACTTCATTCAGCAGAACAGACATTTTGAGATACCAAAGGCCTTGCTAATGGTGTAGTGGTACCTCCGCTGACAACCCAGTTGGCTGGAGAAGCACCTGAAGGGTCCCAAGAGACTCCAGACAGTCCCGTTGGCTGCATCCAAAACTAATATCATGATGAAGAGAAGAAAAAATATCTCATTTGTCTTGTCACCTTTGCCTGCTGACTGCCCAGGATAAACAGGTCAAAGAGGTGTGCAAAGGCCAAGGTGCACCTTCATTTTATCCTCCACAATCCCAAAGCCTGGGCAAACTGCCTGGGGAGCCAAACTCTGCCCTAAAGTCTGGTTAGGGAGGGTGCAGCTGGAGCTAAAGCAATGACCCTGAGATTAGCTCAGTTGGGTGTAATAATGCCAAAGTCATGGGTTCAATTCCCTATGTGGGCCATTGACTTAAGAGTTGGACTCGATGATCCTTGCGGGTCCCTTCCAACTCAGAATAGTCTGTGTGTGAATATCCCATGGTTTAAGAATCAGCCATGCAGAGGAAGGACAGGAGGGCACACCAATATTCCAGGAAGTGCAGTTGTCCATCACCTCCTGCCAACTGCAGAATAAAGAGATCCAGAACACTGGTCAGCAGTGAAAAATTACTCGTGTGTGTTTAATGCAGAATCATCACACAGTCAGTTTTTAATTAATTAAGTACACAACAGAAAGAGCAGTGAGACCTCAGATGTGAAGGCTGTCACCTCACTAGAAGGCTGGAAAGAACTCAAGCACAACAATGATCCCCAGACCTTGGCAGAGCTACACTGAGAAGCACTGGGAAGTGCATGTTATTTCCCAAATAATAAAACAGCCAAACTCTGAGGATCTTTAACAAACTGAACTAGTCCACCAAAAAAAAAAAAGAAAAGAAGGAAAGAAATGAAGCATTCCTAGTTTCATCCCATACTGTGACTGGTGAGAGAAGATCACAGCTTCTCAGTTGCTCTTTCCAGTTATTCTGTGTTTAGAGAGGCAGTAGCAGACAAGCCAACAATCTTTGCACACAATACAAACTGTGCTCCTTTTAAGCACTGGGAGTATTACCAGGACAGACTCACAGCAAAACAGTGGAGTTTTCCCTGAGTATCTGACCTTACCCAACTCCAATTCACTGAGCTGCACACACAGATTTGTTTCAAAAAGCATTATGACAAAGAGAGATTTAATACCAAGCAGCTTTGCAATTGCACATTTTAATTCCTATTTAAAGAAAGTGATTCTCAAAGGCTTGTTAACACTAAAACATAATGGCTTGAGACTAGAGGTTTAATGTAGAATTTGGTGCCTCTTTTTGCTGAGCAGAAGACTGTATTTTATATATTTATGTACCTAAATAGCATAATTTTAACCCAGATTCTTGGTTTCCATGTTGTTAAAATAGTGACTGACATCTCTCATTTGCTTGATGATACTTTTTATTTTGATTTTTCAGGATGCTTAGTTGCAATTCAAGTAAATTCAAGTAAAAACAAAGAAGAGTTTTATTTTAAAGTGTCATTCAATTAGAACATTAAATTTTATTTTAAACACAAACTAGTTTGACTATTTTTTTGTGTCCCATGAATAGAAGACCTTCTAATTAATAGATCTAGATTTCATTGTAACAACTAAATCTCATCATTCATGCTGAATTTCTACGTGAAGAATAAACGATTTTTTCTGTTTTCTGAAGTCCCAGTATCCCAACTTCAACTGCACTAGTGAATGAACAGAATTAGATAAACAAACCAGAAAATAATTTTTTCTGTGTCTGGAAGCAGCTAATCCTGAGAGAAAAAGGGTTAGAAGGTCAAGTTCCAGTGCCAATGTTTAGCTGGTAACTTCCTCTCAGCTTAAGAGTTTTCACTTCTATTTATTCTATTATTAAAGATGATTTGCAAACCACCCAAACTTTAAATACAAGCACAGGATCTGGCATATTATCATAACAAGCTTTAAAAATATGAAGTTTATTTAAGAAAGAACACATTCAAATTAAAACTTATTTTCAAAAGACTGAGTTTTCCCCTATCTAGTAACTGGTAACTTGGCAACTTCCTTTGCAGCAGAGAAAAATAGTAAAATTGGAGCATTCTTGAACTCCAGTGCCACTGTATTATTTCTGTTTCCTAATTAAAACTTCAATTGGTTAAGAAAACCTGGATGTTTCGGTTCTGTGATTAGGAGAGGAGAATATTAATTACAAAATCTTTTTAACAGTTAAGGGAAACAGTTCCCAGCAAGTAACAGAACCCTGTGCATTCAGTCATGTTGCTTTTGCCCTTTACTGCAATTCAAGACTGCAGTGGGTTTGTTGATTTACTTATTCCTCATATTCTGAGATATTTAGAAGAACTATAAATTGGAAACAATTTTCTATGCCCAGTGGACCTTTGCACAACATCAGGTTGGACTTTATGACCTTGGAGGTCTTTTGCAACCTTAGTGATTCTGTGATCACACAAAACCAATCTCAGAAGGATTACAAACAAATCACATTTCCAGCACTGTCATGCACTCTTTAGGTTGTCTGGAACATCACTAACCATGTCTGAGCAACAGAACATCAATAACAGACACCAAACTCAACAGCAAGGTCTACTTTGGATGTATTCAGGACAGAAGGACAAAAAAGATTCAGCTACTTCTCAAACATATGGGAGAACATTTAGTTTGATTTCTCAAAGACACGAAACATCCCAGTTATCTGTCACAGGTCTTATGGAACTGGAAGCTTTACCCTGGCAATGTCTGCAGGCAAGAAACACAAAAGTTGCTTCTCTTAAAGATTTCAAACCTTTTTAGGATTAGGGGTTAGCAATATATGTGGACATGCAGAGTGGAAGAGTTTAACACCTGTTTCCAGACAAACTTTCCACACCTGTATCAACAAAGCCTCATTAGAAACCCTGGAAAATCCAAGGACCCTTTGACAGTTAATATGATCTACAGACAGAAAGATCACTTATTCCAGTTTACCAGTTCTTCTCCTTCCTCCACTACTGATTTGAGCCACTAAAAAAAGGCAATTAGGCAGGCAAAGACCTAAAGCTTGGCAGCAAAGTTCTCTGCTGCAGAAGTCACCAAGGAGAGACATTGGGCCGTAACTGAAGGAGAAAAGAAAAAAAACCCAACACTTTTTCACTCCCATCCTCTTTATGTAAACAAGGGGATAACCAGAAAAAAGGCACTTTTTACCCAGCTTACTGAGAAGCAAAAACAATTGCTTTTCAGCACTCACTAAGCTCACTGGTCTCATTAAACTGGGCAATGAACTAGTCAGTCTGAAATATTTTTCCTAAGGATCATAACACAAACACCACAGTTGTCACTTTGGGCTTTTCCAGGTGATCCTGTCAATGCTGCATGGCCCTTTCCCTACAGAAGGGTCTTGACACACATCCTTCCCACTTCTGAAAAACCATCCACAGGCACATTCATTCCACTGGTAAATTTATTAAATCCCATTATTGTATTACAGAATCACAGATTATTCTGAGTTGGAAGGGACCCACAAGGATCATCAAGCCCAACCCTTAAGTCAATGGCCCACACAGGGGATTGAACCCATGATCTTGGCATTACTACGACCAAGTTGAAAGAAACTTAGAGAAACTTAAGCCCACTGTCCTAGTTAAACAGTTTAACTCAAGTCCATCACATTCAGCTTCTAAAAGTTAGAAACACAGACTGCTTTGGGCTGACCTTAAAGATCATCTTGTCCCAGCTCTCTGTCACTGATTCCCATCCACAACCCACCTCAGGGCACTCACAGAACTCTCTCACTGCCCAAATTAAGTGCATTTCAGCAGAGTCCCCCTCTTTGACTGCAGGACTGTCAGGTTCTGAAATTTAGCGTCCAAACAGCAAGAAACTGCTAAGCTTGAACAGTGAGCCTTGGTCAACAAAGGCTAAAAGAAATTCCATCACCAAGAACAGAAAAGGCCTGGTGATGCCAGGTGGTGGATTCACCATCCCTGGAGGTTTGTAAACTGAGCTTGGCCGTGGCACTGAGTGCCATGATCTGGTAAAGGGACTGGAGTTGGACCAAGGGTTGGACTTGATGATCTCAGAGGTCTTTCTAACCCAATCGATTCTGTGATTCTGTGCTCAACTTGAAGATGAGCTGTCTCCTGACTTGAGATAAGAAAGAACTCTGGAATGAATGTTATCAGACCATGTTGTAACCCCTTGCTCTCTTCCCCTCATGTAAATCCTTGAGATAACAGAACAGTGACTGTTTCTGCAACTTAGCAAGCATTGTGCAATTCCCTAATTAAAATAATCCCTCCCTCAATTACCATAACCCTTCCTCCCTATTAGCACATGCTGCCCCGAAACCTTAAACTGAATGTCGGGTGTCCAATAAAGGTATTCCAGTTTTCATCCCCAGGACTGGGATTGTTATTAGGACAGAAGCAAGTGCAGACCCCTCGCTCTCCTGGAGCCCTACCTTGGTCAGACAGGAAGTCCAGCATGGTCTGCAGCAGGAAGGAGAGGTGGCGCACGCACAGAGCTGGGTTGCCCATCCTGCGGGACGCGTAGACCAGCTCGTGGAGCAGCCGCATCTGCACCGCAGCCCAGCCCCGGTGGGTGCCTGCAGGGAACAGGGAGCCATCAGCACTCCTGGGAGGCACAACTCACCAAAAAACATTCGTTTGGTTGGTTTGCATCATATACTAAGCAGTCATTTTATGTCGCTCATAACAACCACTCAATGGAACCGGGAATTACAAAATTCCAGTCTTGTACTCAAAACAAAAATTAGGATCTTTTGAGTTTGCTTGAATACCTAAACATGAAATCATTTTTTGGTTTACATGCTTGTCTATCAAGTAATAAATGTATGATTAAAATTCAGAAAATTAAGTTAATGTGTCATGATGTCTGATCTCCACAGATACAGTTCTCAACTGAGTCTTTTAGGGGCTTTTCAGGGGCCTCAACTCCCATCGTTAAATAAATCATTTTACTGCATTTTATGAGGTTTTCTGGTAGTTTATTTCTCAGTCCTCTTCATCATGAATTACAGTTACTAAGTAGTTGTGGAGAGAAGGAAAGAGGAGCAGAAGAAGGGGAAGAGAGAAAGGTGCAACTATGTTAACATTGACCATATTTACACTGTCCTTGTGCAAGGATATTCAAGTCTCAGGAGGGACTGTATTCAGAGCTACTTTTTCACACAGTTACACACAACCTTAAAACCTATACACACCATGCAAACTATCCAACATCACACAGCTATAGCTAATTATCAAGTAATACATATTCCCTAAACATTGCTAGATCTAAACAGTCTTAATGCAACCTATTTTAACTTTATAAAAGAGCTGTAATAATGCCACTCCGTGGAGTTTCTGAAGGCTTCATTTCTCGCTTCTGCACCACCTCAAGGTCTCCAGACTAATTCCACTCTTATCTTAGCAGCTTGCACCTGCAAACTTGTCTTTGGTTTGCTAGCCTGAAAATGTATGAATTCCAACATCAATGCTTCCCAGGAAGGAAGAACAAAATTATACATAATACCTTTGGACTTTTATATTTTTTTTTAAATTTTCTGGACAACAAATTGACTTCATACAGAAACTTTAATTTTTATAGAAATAATGGAATCATAAAACAGTTTAGGTTGGAAATGACCTTCAAGATCATCTTGTTCCAACCCTTCTGCCATGGGCAGGGACACCTTCAACTGTCCCAGGTTGCTCAGAGCCCCATCCAACCTGGACTGGAACAGTCCCAGGGATGGGGCAGCATCAGCTTCTCTGGGCAACCTGTGCCAGGGCCTCACCACCCTCACAGGGGAGAATTTATTCCCAATATCCAATCTAAATCTACTGTCACTTTGAAGCCATTCCCCCCTGTCCTATCACCACATATCCTTGTGGAAAAAAAAAGAAAAATCAAGTCATTCTTAACTTTAAGAATCAAGGAAGAGACATTTCCTCTAAATGCCTTCCTGGCCTATAGAAGTCAGTAAAGAGCACTAAAACGTTAGAACATAAGGCACAGATCCTGATTTTCAATCTTTAAAACCTAAGTTTTATACTATGAATTATTTCATATTTGCAAAATATCTGTGGTAACAATAAATAGATCATCATGATGTAACTTTTCCTTCAAAACTGTAATGTGCAGCACTCTTCATGAAACTTAACCTGCTTTTAGTAGTGAGCAAGAGCAGTAATTTTTACATAACAGATATTCCAAGATGTGCAATACTTCATAAACTTCTCATCAGCCTTCCTTCTAATATCACCCTTCATCATTTGGCAAACTGCTGCAGGAATATTTACTGCAGCCAAACCTGGAGAGTTTATATTTTGCACACAAGAGTCTCATTAATTTTTGATGTGTGAAATGTCATTTCTATCAAGCAGCTCTTAAAGTTTACAGTGATCTTTCCATGTGCCTCTAAAAGAGCCATTTTGGGGGTAAAAATCAGACAAAGCACTTCAATGCAACATAAAGGTGAGGTAAAAATGAAAGATAAACACCAATCATGACTTTGTTGTGCTTTTTTAATCATCACTTCTCTTAGAGCCTGTACAGCCTCTTCTCCCAACACAGTCCCATCCCAGGCCATGGGATAGTTTTCCCAGCCCATTCCTTTCCTCCTCCACTCCTTGTTTCCTTCCATCTAGTTCACTTGGCATCTTCTACCTCCTCTCACATATCATTTCTTTCAGTGGCTGCTAAATCACACTAGTTTTAGAAACCCAGCACTACCCATCCACAAACACAGCTCAGTCCTCTGCCTGCTGCTCCTCTCCTGCAGCTGCAACATTTAGGGAATGGTCCCCAAAACCTGCCATACAACAGAGGGAAAGGATTGGGGCTACACAAGAAGGTTTACTCACAAGGAGTTCCCAAGCTGCATATTAAATGTCTCTGATCTAATCTGTGGGAAAATGTGACATATTTGACCCTACACATACAGATATAGTTATATGTATGTATGTGTGTCTGTACACAAAAATACATAAAAGAATCTTTATTCTTTCATTGTAAGATCAAACAGCAGCAAATATCAAAGGAAATACAATTTCTGATACAAAACTTGCAGGCACTTTTAATTGCAAAAAATATTCTAAACTAAAACATGACCTTTTTTCCTTTTTGTACTGAGAAATGCACAATCAAAACCAAAACATTTCTGAAAAACATTAAAAATGAAGCTTTCATAAATGGAACAATTCCTTGCTGCAAACAGAGGAACAAGGCAACACATTCAGCAGGGGCTCGCAGAAATCTGAAATTAGTACAGAATCCCAGAATATTCCCAGTTGGAAGGGACTCATAAGGACCATCGAGTCCAACTCTCAGCCCTGAACTGAAACAACACTTTAGGCACAGTGTTAACCTGTTAGAGGACTCTTACATTTTCAAGCTAGCAAACCAAAGACAAGTTTGCAGGTGCAAGCTGCTAAGATAAGAATGGAATTTGTGTGGAGACCTTGAGGTGGTGCAGAAGCGAGAAATGAAGCCTTCAGAAGCCCCACGGAGTAACATCAATAGAGCTCGTTTATAAAGTTAAAATAAGTTGCATTAAGACTAGAATCTAGCATTTTTAAGAAATATGTATTACTTAATAATTAGCTATAGCTGTGTGATGTTGGATAGTTTGCATGGTGTGTATAGGTTTTAAGATTGTGTGTAACTGTGTGAAAAAGTAGCTCTGAATACAGTCCCTCCTGAAAGTTGAATATTTTTGTATGATTAACTCAGTTGGTTAAAAGTTGGGTGTAATAATGCCAAGGTCATGGGTTCAATCCCCTGTGTGGGCCACTGACTTAAGAGTTGGACTCGATGACCCTTGTGGGCCCCTTCCAACTCAGAGTAGTCTGTGATTCTGTGAAGAACAGTTTAAATATTGTTAATGTAAACATAGTTGCGCCCCTTTCCCCTTTTTTTCCTCTTCACTCTTTTCTCCTCACAACTACTGGAACCCATGACAAAGAGGACATAGAAATAAACTACCAGAAACCCACACAAAATGAGACGCAGTCAAGTGATTTATTTAACTACAGTGGTTGAAGCCCCTGAAAACCCCTAAGGGGCTCAATTGACAACTGTGTCAGTGGAGATCAGGTGTGACATTCACCCACTGCTCCATGTGCAGACAAGTTTTCTGGTTCAATACAAAATCTCTCAGCGAACTTATAGAAATTAAGGGGCCTACTGTAACAACCCCCACTCGCCCAGAGCACCTACCCTTGGTGAAGTCCTGGGGGTCCAGGGACAGGCTGTAGCCCGGCAGGGTCTCCAGCAGCAGCTGGTAGCAGGCCCTCCAGCCGGGCTCGGCGATGCTCGGCGCCGCGCACTGCATGGCCGCGATGCGCTTGAAGAACGCCGATTTGCGGCGGAACCCGATGCGCTCGTACAGCTCCGACAGGATGCTGTAGCGCTGGATCTTCTCCTCCTCTGAGAGCTGCCATTGCCAGGGGAAAGACAGGGAGAGTGGGTTTAATTGAAATTGTAAAGCATGTGGCTGAGTTTAAGAAAATAGCAGGAGGGGGGAAAAAATGTAGATGTCTCAAGCACCGCAGAAGGCCGAGGATTCTGCACATGACAGCTTTTACTGCCAGGAAGGCTTAGGTTTGGTCCAACTGCAAAGATGGAATTCTGCAACAACTCTATTTGTCAGTGGCACTAACAAGTAAACAGCCGAAACAGTCAGTAACAGCTAAACAGCTCCACGTTGTATGGAAGATATTCAACAAGATCTTCATGTGCATAAAAAGAACACAACAATATGCCACTTCCAAAATGCATTGGTTTCCTAAGTTAAAGATTTTCATCCCTTGAAGATTAAATCTAATCTTGAAATCTCAGGCTATGAAAGCAAGAAACTACTGTCTCGATTTTTATGTCTCTAATCTTGGAAAGCACAAAACTTTCATTCCATGACACTGTACTGGGATTACACACTGTGAGACTGAATCATAGAATGGTTTGGATTGGAAGGGATCTCAAAGATCACTCAGATCCAACCCCCTGCCATGGCAGGGACACATCCCACTAAACCAGGTTGCTCAGAGCCCCATCCAACCTGGCCTTGAACACTTCCAGAGATGGAGCATCCACAACTTCTCTGGGCAGTCTGTGCCACGGCCTCACCACTGCCTTGCACGGAGTTTCACAGGATATTTAATGAGTTCAGTGTGAGCTTTCCCAACAATGTGAAAAACAATGTTAAAGTAGCAAAATGTCCTAAGAAGATGCAGACACAGTTTTCTTTGCTGGGTCAAGCACTGAACAGGCTGCCCAGGGAAGCTGGAGGGTCCCCAGCCCTGGAGGGATTTAACAGAGGTGCAGGTGTGGTGCTCAGGAACATGGTTAGTGCTGGGCTTTGAGTGCTGGGTGAAGGGATCTGATGATCTTAGAGCTCCATCCCAACATAAAGGATTCTATGATACATATGTAGACTGCCAATTAGTGAGGTGGAATTTAGTTCAAGCCCTGTTAGGCTTTAAGTTGAAACAAACTTGCTAAGGAGCTACCACCATGTGCTTCTTTAGCTCCTCAGTACACTGGCACCAGCCCCAGGCAACCGCTCTTTTCCCCCTTTGGTCTGAATGAGAACCTTGCTTTGGAACCAGACAGACAAGAACGAAGTACCACAGAAAGTCTGGATGCCACAAGTGCTTCCAGCTCCACATGGCAGTAACAACCAGCAACGTGGCCCAATGCTGACACCTAGTGCACAGCACCTGGCAGGCACAACCCAAGGCAATAAAACATTTTAAATTACTCCAAAGCTGCTAACACGTTTTGCAAAGGCGTTTCAAATGACAAACTTCATCCAAAAATAGCACTTAAGGACAGAAACAGTGTTTCTGGAACTCATTCTTCTAAACTGCAAGTCTCAGTCAGCGCATTTAACTTCAGAAACTGAAGTCTTGGAGAGTCAAAGGAAGATGCCAACAACACTGGGTAGCTTTTAGAGAAATAATTAGGTCCTAACTGAAGCTTCAAAATGTCTTTTAGTCATTTAAATGCTGGTATAATTAAAAAAATACTCTGTTTTTTAAAGTCTCCTCTCATTTTGGACAGAGTGATATGAGAGACCCCAAGAAGAGTTTTCAGATGGTACCACAATCTTATCTGCCAGTTCAAATCTTCCTGTTCAGGACATGAAGAGACACAGACCAGCAGATCATTATGGCAGTTTAAGACCATCTGTGGAGCTGAAGTTGTTATTTTATTCACAACTGACACAAGACAACATCCAATGTGGAAATACTGCCCAACCCTCAAACTGACCAAGCCAAGAGCTGTAACTGCCCCAAGGTGAAAACTTCCAGGAACCAATTCAGCTGGAAAGAACATGAGGGATGAAAACAAAACACTGAGCAATTTTTAATGAGTTTATCAGAGTTCCCAAAAGCAATCACTCAGAAAGAACAAGAGGTGTCAGATTAAAGCTCCCTACTCCAGTAGAAACAAGCAATTCCAGCTTTTCTTTCCCTCTCTTTTTTCCATTAATGCCATTTTTAAAAAATTAATACAGTAAAAAGATATGGCAGCAGAGTTGAAAAGGGCACAAGCACATGATCACCAACTAAAGCTAAAAAAGCTTTAAAAAAACCTATCAAAAGCTACTCCTCAAATACACACCTATGGAAAATAAACTCTTTAAGATGAGAAAAGACAGGGTCACGCTGTTTAGGTAGACAGGAGCACTCACTAACCACGGGAACAACTATCAGAGAGGCTACAGATTCCCAGAAAGTTTTATTTTCATCATATCTGAGCAAGTTTTTAACACTGTTACCCAACTTGTAGCTTACTTGTCGTCCCCAAAGTTACTCAAGTATTTTCTGCAGTTGCAGGAACCGGTTTTCTCATCACCACAAAGACAGCAAAACTGCATTTTCCCTGAGCACAGTTATGTGAATTTAAAAGAAGAAAAAGAAAAGAAAGAAAAAGGAGAAAAAAACCCACAGAGATACTCCAAGTAATTAATCCTGGGAAGAATGCAGCAGGCATTCTGGAGGGCAGGAGCAGAGCATTCACAAACATCTTTCCTGGCCTTACAGCTGTATAAAAGCTTGATGCCAATAAAGTGGCTCCAAACAGCCCCCACCTGAAGCACAGCATCTCTTCCACCTGGTTGATTTTCACTTCGCTGTCCCAGCAAACCCAGTTACAGCTGCCCCTGGAAAGGCTGGAGTTCTCCATCCCAGCAAGGAGCCAGTTTGTTCACAGCCTTGTTTTCAGAAAGCCTTTCAAGAAGGCAGCTTTTTATTGGGTTTTTAATTACTTCTCACTACATTAGAATTTTATAACCTTGCTTTCTTTGTAATTACATTTTACAATTTACTCCTCATAACTGGATGCAAAGTTAAGTCTTATTACCCTGCAGCTCATCAGAAAATACCAATTACACAATATTAGCAGACTGAGCAGGAGACTGAATTTATGGACAGAAACCAAGTTTTCCTGTTTATGAGTCTTACACTTTTTATCCTGTGAGGTGTTTTTGCTGCTGTTGAATATTGGTTGTGCTGAAGTTCTATCTACTGCAAGTGAAAAACACTGTCCTACAGCTGGTTCTCCTCAGCTGTCCCAGGATGACTCCTCCCCTGAGTTAGTCCAAATTACACAGTAATTATTATTTGCTTCCATCCTATACACAGGAAATCTTGAAGACTTGTAAATATAATTCCCAGTCATACTTCTCTTTATGGAAAACACATTCCCCAGCCCTGGAAAGATCATCTTACTAATAAATACTAAAGCCAAGTTGCTTCCCAGCCACAGAGAGATGCCAGTCTGTGCTGGGTTAGGCTGTACTGGTGGAAGGTTTTGCTGGGTTAGCTGTACTGGTGGAAGGTTTGCTGGGTTAGGCTGTACTGGTGGAAGGTTTTGCTGGGTTAGGCTGTACTGGTGGAAGGTTTACTGGAAGCTGCAACATCGGTGTGTCAGGGGGGAGAACAGGGGATTGATTCTCACCATGGCAGTCACTGCTTCCAGAAGAAAAACAACATAACAATAATCCTGGACTTTGCAGGCCATGAGAGTTAACAGCACCAGAACAAGAAGAGAAAAACACTGTCCCAGCAGCTTACAGGAAAGGTGCAAAGCTGCCAGCAAAAGAGATTACAGAATTAAAGAGAAGGCCCTTGGCACTACAAGGATTACAGCAGTTAAGGTACTCTGTAGCAAAATTGATGATTTTTATGATAGCTTATCAATTAATTAATTTCTCATTTATGCTGAGTTAGAAAATTGACTCAAGAGAAAGGATCTTCTGCAAATGAAAGAAAGTCTTCCACCTCCCTCATAAATTTGCTGTCCCTGCCTGGGTTTAAAAAGCTTAATGGTGTGGACTTGAACTGCTGATTTTACCAAGATGGAACAGCAAAACCCAAAACCAGTGAGAGATCTGACTGCTCTTTATTAGTTCTTCAACCACTGCAGGCTCTCAGTAACCAGGGACACCAGTGACACCAAGACACTGACCATGAGTTAGTCTTGCTGTGTGCTGGCACTGAGCACTTTTCCCACAGTTCTGGATACTCATTTTCTCCCCTGAATTGCCTTCTGGTTTGGCTTAATTAAGTCTTTGAAGTACACAACAAAAATTTAATGCATTAACAACACTAATCAGACCCTTCAGCTGACTCTGCAAGAGTCCTGATTTGCTCACAGTTTCATTAAAGGAGATGCAATCAAGAAAATTAAACAAATCCACTGCAGATCAGTCCCAAGAAGCTGTTTTTCCCTGGTACAACATCACAAGAGAACAACAGGTTTGGTTTTTATCTTCACAAGGGCGAACCAACATTAGTCTTTAATCTCAAACTAAGCCCTCATGTTTTCAGATGAACTCTGAATATCTTTTAAGCCAGACTCCCAGATGTGAAAATCCTCAGGAGCCAAGTCCTAGTGAACAGAAAATAAACTGGAGTCCCCTGAATTTAAGTAACTTTCAGTACATTCTGTAAAACGAGAAGAGAAAAGCAACTGGACTTTCCCCACCGACCTGACGAAGGTTGATGTAAACTGCATTCTGCAGAAACTCAGAGGCTTCCATGCTCCTCTTCTGTATTGCCAGGACTCTGACTGCCTTCACACAAGCTTCCAGTTCAATCACACCAGCGTTCTTGTACTTGGAGAGGGAGAAAATTAAAATAATATTGAAGTATTGCACCTGTTAGATTTTATAAGCATTTCTGCTCAGCACATAAATCAGCTGTCAGATCCTCCAAACCCAGCAATTCCTTAATGCTAATGACTACACTGTTAAATTACCAACATATGCCCAAGTGAAAATTAAGGTGCCAACTAAAATGTTATTACACAAAACAATCGTTTTCAGCCTCTTCACTCACTCCTCCTATTTGGAGACACAGCACAGCTTCAGTCAGAGTTCAGATGAGGAGAAGAGCTGGCAATATCACTGCCATTTTGGATGGGCTCATATGTATGATGGGTGTGCAAATAAATTCTGCCTTCACAGTGCAATAGGTATGGAAGCAAAAATATTTTTATTACTGCACTGGTTTTATTTTTAGTTAAAGCAGATTGACTGATGACAAGAGAATTGCAAACCATCCTAAGTGTTCCAGTACCTGTTTACAAATCCTTTGCAAATGACTGTACAGTTATTTAATTTGCCTAATGAAGGCAGGAGACAACGTGCATTGATCTGTTTGAGCTCAGACAACTAACAGGCAATTTTCCACACAAACAAGCTGAGCTGGTTGTTCCCTCAAACAACACTGATGCTGGACATTTGAGCCAGCCTGTCTCCTGCTGAAGGCAAACTCTGCTCAGGAATTTACCATATTTGAAACCTAATGGGGGAAAGAAACCTCCCAACAAAATGCAGGAGTTAATCTACCAAAGCAGTAGCAGATTCCCCTCTTGTGCATTTGTATCAGCAGAAGCAAATCACTGGAGATTGAATGAGCTTTGGAAGGTGCCACAAAAGTTTCTTCAGCTCAGTCATAACATAAATAAGCAGAAAGCGCTTCTTCCTCAGCACTGAGCAGGGAGTTACTCTGTAGGTCCTGAACAGACAGCAGGTACCTGTGCTTGCCTTGCAGCCACAGATCAGCCATACAAAGCTCTTTGGTATTGGCAAGAGCAGCTGCAGTGAAGCACAGCTGTGGCTGGCTGAGACCACAATGTGTATTATTATGATCAAAACTTAAATATCCTGCCCTAAGCCCAACAAAGTCCAATAATTTTATACTTCTTAAGAAATCATACCCTTTGTAGATGAGCAATGTTCCCTTTTAAGGTAATATTAAAAAGCTGAATGCACACTTGAGAATTACTGTTTTGTTGATGGATTCAAATTTATCTGGCACTATTCCCAAAACTATCCCCTCTCATTGCTCCTGACCATAAATTAACTCATGGACACAATTATCTTGTTTCATTTGGAGAGCCTGCCTTCAACACCAACATGGAATCCCCATTATATTTACACAGCTTAGTCTAAAGATCCTTCTACATCAAACACCAGAGACACCTGAAATTAAAAAGTGATTCAAGCACAAAGAACTCCACTGCAAAACATGCAACTTATCTTCAGTGTTGATGTGGACGCTGAGCCACTGCTGTCACAGCGTGAAATAGTTCTTTTCTTGTCATATTATGGATGCAGACATTGAGCTCCTTTACCATCTTGGGCTTTGAGCACTTGCACAAAACCCTAAGAATTGCTCCAGCTGAGCTGGAAACTGTTTTACAAAGTTCACTGCAATGCTTTAGAAGATCCTCCAAAACCAAAGGCACAGCAGTTCACTGCTGAGAATAATTTCAGGGAAGTCTCTCAAAGACAAGCAGGATTACCTTGCCATAGTAAGAAATGGCTTCTTTATATTTATCTATGATGTCCTCAGGGCTCAGGCAGTTCTTGGCACGTCCAATCTCTGCACTGGTATCTGCATTTATACCATTGGAAGTCAGAGCACCTACAACAGAACAGGGTAAGGGATGAGCACAAGGACTTTTACAAAGTGCTAAGTACCTAAAAATAAATCTAGGATATGCTGAAGGTTTGCCAAAGAATACACAAAGCATACCTGCCCTACCCTAGAAAGAAATCAGGCTCTACCTAAAAAACTAGCTCTGTTTTATGATGGTATTTCAAAGAGTACACAAGAAAATGGATCAATCACGAGCCAACAAACAGAAAATAATCTTTCACCCAGTAAAAAACAAATTTAATCACAATTTTTGCACTTAACTGAAGGTTTAGAATATTAATAAAAAGGCAGACTGCTAACATTAGATCATGGCCACATCTGAATATGCAACTTTGATCTCTGAACTATTCATGGTTCTACTTTAAAACTGTATTTCTAAAGCTAAGAAAACATTTCTAACATTCTAACATTCTGTATTTCTAACACCTAAGAAAAAAGGCTCAGACAAAAGAGTAAGAAATTTGTTTTCTTATATAAGAAAGAAGGCAAGAGACAGAGTCTTCACATGCATAAGGGATAAGTGGGAAATAGAAGGCAAGGAAATATGGAGTATTAGAAAGAACATGAAAATTTTATTTCTAGATTTTGATTTTATTCAAGAGTTAACATAATAAAAGTGCAAACACATATCAAAGGTTTGGCAAGGCTCAATGCCTCGTTCTGTGGCACTGAGTCTGTAGGATTATATGGGAATTTTTTTCTTTAGGAGGTTTCCGTATTAAGATGGCAAGAAAATCTGTGTTTCAGAGCTGGCCGTAACTCTCAGCAGACAGGGGAAAACTACTGTGAAAGACACTTTCAGCTCCCTCTATATATTTAGAAATATGTTATTTTACATACTCAAATGCTAAAGGGAATTTTTTTATATGTATATCAACCTTACAAATCATACCAAGTGCATCTGCAGATTGACAGTGTTTTCATGGAAGTGAAAAATGTTTGTTCATGATGCCTGAAAGAGCACCATGACACTCCAGGTGACCATCCTGGTTTGTCAGTTAAAAAAAAATTATAAATCCTCACAACTCTTGGGAAGAAATAACGTTGATTGGAATTTACAGGGACACAATCAGAGATCTACATCAATTATTTTGTGCCTGTCTCTTTGCTTCCTCCAGATTTGTAGCCAATAACTGAAGCAAGAGGGATCATTGGTTGTGGCAAATGGCAGGAACTCTCTACACAAATGCAAAACATATGCAAGTAATAAAAGAAAATACTTTGGAAACATGCAGGAAAATGATGTACCTGGATCAATGAGAACTTCTTGTGCCCCTAAAAGGAGGAACAAAAATGATTTTTTTTCAGCCTTAAATATAGCCAACAAAGTAAGTTCCTATAATGTTTTACAACATCAGGCTTGAACAAAATCATAAGATTTATCAAGACCATCACTGCTATTTTGAAGGACTACCAACTATAACTCAAGTAGTCACCCTATGTTATATCGCATTTTGTTTTAAAAAAATGTACAAGTCCCATAAACATGCAATGAATTCTAAGACACCTCAAGAAGAATTTCAGAATTTTCAGTGCATAACTTAAAGCTCTATCTTTTTTTCCTTTTTCTTCATTGTTTTAGTTGCCAAATTCCCATCCCAGTCCCCTTACTATATTTTAATACCAGGATCTACAGTACTTAAATCTCCTTGTGGGAGCTCATTTAATCTGCATAATAGTCCAGAATAACATTTAGAAGTAATTGTATCCCTTTTAATTGTCATTAATTTCACTCCACCAAATTTTCTGAATAACTGAGTCATGCCAACCAACAAGACTATTCAAGGTAAAGAGATGCCAAGAGTATTGCAAAGTTGGATTACAGGTATGTAACACCTTGGTGCCCCAAACTTTGGTTAAACATGGCAATAAAACAGTTAATACCAAAGGTTAAGCAGTCAAAGCCAATTGTTTTATCAGCACGACAGGCCCTCCCTTCAGCTGATTTGCTCAGACTCCAGCCCAGTGAAGCAGAGCTTTAGATTTAGGTCCAAAAGGTACTCCAACACTTGTCTCAGGTGTCCTAATTCTGCCTGGGGAAGAGGAAGGTCAGGCCACAGAGCTACGAGTTGGGACTTCACCAAGTAGAAAATACAGCTGAGAAACCCAAACCAGCTGGTGAGCTCAGCATGGGCAATGTGAACTCAGCTTGTCCAACACCCCAATCACACAACTGGCAGGGCAGGGCCAGGCTCCCTGCCCAGCAGGAACTGAGCCACTCAATATCCTCCTTTACACCCAGGGCTGCAGAGACAAACCCAGGCATGGAAGGGGACACGGCCAAAACCTGTCCCCAGGAAAACAACAGGGGTTGGGGACATGAGAAGCTACACATCTTTAAAACACTGAGTTTCCTTTTCACAGAATGGTTTGGGATGGAAATGACCTTAAGGATCATCTTGCTCCAACCCCTGCCGTGGGCAGGGACACCTTCCACTGTCCCAGGTTGCTCAGAGCCCCATCCAACTGGCCTTGGAATCTTTCCAGGGATGGGGAATCGACAGCTTCTCTGGGCAATCAGTGCCAGAGCCTCACCACTCTCCTCCTAACATATTTCTTCCTCATGTCGAGTCTAAATCTACCCTCTCTGAGTTTAAAACCATCACACCTTGTCCTGTCACTACAGGCTGGTAAAATGTGTCTCTGCCTTTCTCATGAGCCCCTCTCTATACTGAAAGGCCACACCAAGGTCTCCCCAGAGCCTTCTCTTGTCCAGGCTGAACACCTCCAGCTCTCCCAGCTGTCTCCATGCCACAGGGGCTCCACCCCTCTTACATCAGAATATATACTACAACTTTGTAGGGAAAAGAAAACAAAATAAAAAACCCAACCCCTCCAACACTGCCTCTTAAGCTTGTGCTCTCTCTTACATAAAGAGAGACAATATTAAAGCTTCTCTTTCCAAAGATGTTCCTACATAAAGCAGAGTCCAGAACACCTTCTGAGCAGCCTGGACCTGGGCTGTGGCCTGAAAATGCCAAATGGTGGAACAGGGGATTCGAAGAGAAAGACACTTCTCTCAGGCAGGTCTGGGCACAAAGGCAGTACCAAGAAACCCCATCCTGTGAAGGATGAACTACAACAGGCACAAGAAGGAATGCAACTCCAGGCACATCAGGAAGAAATAAAAGTAATTCTCACATGTCCATGCCTCAAAAATAGGTGTAAATGTCAGTTCAAAGTGTGGCATTTCTTGATTTGCACAGAATTTTTTTTGTTTCTGGACTTATCCTACAGAAAGAGACAGTGGAGTTTGTTCCCCAGATTAAACACTGTCCTCACAAAAGTAATTATAACAAAACAGATTATAAACAAAGGAGCAGTTTGAAAAGAGTTTAAGTGAAAGGCACTGTAGAGTTAAGGAAAGGTAATGAAAAGAAATTTTCAAAAAGCCTTGTAAGAAAAGACATCACAACAACAGCTGTTTGGCCAGATTTAGCTCAGCAGTTCAGCCCTCAAAACACAGGGGTCACATATAGAGTTAGGGAACAATATCTCATGGACCATGGAGTGACATTTTATCTGGAAGGGATGACAAAAAAACTACAAAAGCCCTTTAAAAAATCTTGTCATATGGAACTGAAACATTTTCAAAATACAACTACACTGACAAGTTTGCAAACAATACTTTGAAAGATGAGACAACTGATGTAGAGAAGCAGCAATAACATACAAAAAATATATTCTAGTCAATTATTCTGCTATCTGTGACTTACTTGTTACCTTCTTTGGTAACAAGGAGTACCCATTACAAACATTGCAACACCTCCTGCTAAATATTCATTGAAAAGTGGACTGAGGTCAACAACTGTGTGAAATTATAATTTAACAGTCAAGATAAAATGCACTCATAGGTCATGGGACAAAATGCACACATTTAATGACTAGATATGATATGAAAAATTAGTATTCTGCCCTGAAATAAGGTAATTTTACTATCACAATTATCTGGTGTCAACAAACACAGTTTATAATAAAGATCATACAAAGCAAGAGTTTACTGGATTGTGACTTATAGAAGAATAAAGATGGGTAGTTGGGTTTTTTTAGATGAAGGAATTAATTTTGATCCCACTGCACACAAGAGAACTTAACACCAGCACTCAAATCCAACTTTGTTTCAGTACACAGAAGCAGCTGTGCTGGGTTAGTCCAAAGGCCCAAGTGGTTTACAATAATCAATATATTTTGATTTCCCTACTCCAACCAGCCTCTCTTGGAAGCCACAGGAATTTCAGGAGCCCCAACTTCATGTGATTTGTGTGGTCACCTGCACAAGCACAAAGGAGCAAAGAGAATCAGTGCCCACCAAACAAATCAGGCAGAGCTGGCAGAGGGTGAAGCCCCCCAAGCTCAGCCCCTCCAGCGCTCTCTGGGTCCCCTTATGGACAGGCTGAGGGGCCACTGCCCACAGGGATATGGGGTTTGTTACAGGGAAAGAACACCCTGGGATTGGACAAGATGGGGTACAACCAAAGATAAGGAAAAGGAGGGATTGAGGCAGTTTAGGGAACTAGAATGGAAAAACAGAGAGGTGAGGGAATGTGTGTGTCTGTCACACTACCAGACCTGGTAGCCCCTGCTGACAAGGAGTTCTGTGCCATACCCACACACTGGATAAAGACTAGCTCCTTTCATTTGCTTCTCCATCTGCTGGCTCTACTTGATCACCTCCAGCTCTTCCAGTGGAAGAAACTCTGAATCTCTGATCCCTATCCACCCTCTTCCCCAGTGCCCACTGTGTTACACAGCACTCCCACATTTCTCCTCGGCCATCTCCTCTGCAATCCAAGAGTTCAGGAAAAGCATACTAAATTTTAAAAACTATGTTGGTTTACTGGTATTTAGTTAACCAAATCTATCTATTAATGTTGACTTAAGAGTAGCCAAACACCTCTGAATAAATGTACATGAATTATTGCTAATACATGCAGCTCTGCCACATCACAGGTACTTGATGAAAACTGTTTGCATCTCCTCCAGCAAAATTCAAACTAATAGACACTACAAGAAACCAAAAGCTTTGCAACCCTGTGCAAAGCACATGTGTTGACATTAACACGAGAACAGTAGAAAAGTCATTATGTAAAAATCTTAAAAAGAAACACCATTCTCCCTCCCACCCCCCTCCCCCAATTTATCCTGTCATGGGTATGATTTTACAGAGTTAGGGAGCAGGGAGGAAGTTTTCAGGTGTTCACTGGTGGCAAATGGAATAAAATCAAAATCCCATCCTTACCTGGCCTGTGCCTGTTTCCAGCCTCAGCAGAGAGGGAACCTCCTTGTGCCCTGCGAGGCCCAACTTCACCCCCAGTTCCACCAGGGTAGTGATAGATGACAGAGGCTGAGCACAACCCCTCAAGAGCAGCTGGAGAGAAAAGGAAAAAGCCAACAGGTTAGTAGAGATACTTAAAAAAGTGAAGTATTGGGTAGTAAAGCCTATTTACACAAACAAAATATGCCTCAAATTGGAGACCACGTGACAAAGGCCATGGAAAAGCCCGACATACTCAATGTCCTTTTCACCTCTCTGTGCCCTCCCAGGTGCCCAGTCCCACTGGAAGAATCTCCAGGAGTAAGAACTTGTCACAGTAGAGGAAGATGGACATTAAAAGCACTTTAAACCAATTGGATGCAAATCCACAAAACCAGGCAAGATGCATCCCCTGATGCCAAGAGAACTGGGCAAGGAGAGACCACTCTCTTACGACCTCCAACAGGTCGTGCCAAGTGGGGGAGGTTTCTAATGGCTGGAAAAGGGAAACATGTAGGCCCAGTTTATGTTTGGCTGTTGGGTTTTTTTTTCAAATTACAACCAGCAAAATGTTAGAATAGGTTGCTCAAGAATTGCAGAAATTCCATCCTTAAATATACCTAAAATGTAACTGGACAGGTTCCTAAACAACCTGATTTAACTGGATGTGATATGAGCAGGAGATCAGATTTACAGACTCATAGAATAATTTGGATTGAAGTGACCTCTGGAGGTCTCTAACTATAGGGAATCCAACAGATGGGCCTTAAAATACGTTAGTGCTTTGCACAAAGAGAAAATTTCTCCTTTCCTGCTTGAAGAATCCTGAGCCATTTAAATTTTTGGAAGCGTAGAAAGAAAGAAGTGGAAGGTCAAAAGGTGTTAAAGTTTTCATAATATGTAACCTACAGAACCATTGGGAAGATAAATGGATTTTCAAGTAGAATGAGAAAGATAAAAGCAGAGCTGGAGAAAGCAATTGTCCTGAAAGGGTATAAAATTGAAAAGGAGAAATTATTCTCAAAGGTCACTTGAATATCCAAATAAATAATAAAAAGTAGGAATGAAAAAAGAAAATTATGAAGGAAAGGAAGGGGAAAAAAAGTGAATCCTAGGACCTAATGTGAAAGGAAGCTATGCCAGTGGAAGTTAAACACTTAGGGCTTTGGTAGCTGTAAAGGCAAAGATCTTTTCCTAACAGCCCACAGGGGATACTCACAGGAAATATTTTTATAACACCTGTATAATCCACTGAAAAAATCCCACATACTTTCCAAAGAATCATTAAAAAGTCAGATACACTTTTTTTTTAACTACATGCATTACTACAGTCACCAAGGTCGTGAGTTTGAGTCTCAGTGGGGACTGTCCCTGGCAGTTCAAGCCTCCCTGCCATCCCATCCCGTCAGATCTCGGATGCTCAGCAGGGTCAGCCCCGCTCAGTACTGAGTCCTGTGGACAGTCCCGAGGACTTCCCTGTCACTGTCCAAGCTCGCTCGGCCATGGCAGATGGACCTTGGGACTTAAACAGTGGGGCCAGTTCTGCACACACTGTGCCTCACCTAAAAAATCCACTGCGCAGGCTGGAAGGGCACACCCACGTGGGGAGAGCCCTGCCCAAATCTGCGTTCGCGAAGTCTGGCCATACATACAGACATACGTACATACATACATACATACGTACATACATACATACGTACATACATACGTACGTACATACATACATACATACGTACATGCATGCATACGTACGTACATACATACGTACATACATACATACGTACATACATACATACATACGTACATACATACATACGTACATACATACATACATCCCCACTGACCCTACCTCCGAGCCAGAGGAAGTCGTTGACAGAGCGCAGGAGCTCCACAGCCATGTGATAGTGCACCAGGGAGTCCTGCAGCATCCCCGCCTGCAGGCACAGGTCCCCCACGTGCTTGCGCATCCGGCCCTGGCAGCGCTTCTTGTAGTGCCTGCAAACAGAGGGCACAGCTCGGTCACCTGCAGGACACGCTTTGTAAGGCAATAAACACCTACAATCAATTCTTTTCCCTCCTTAATATAACTACAGGAAAGATATGGAGGGGCTGGAGCAGGACCAGAGAAGAGCAACGAGGCTGGAGAAGGGAGTGGAGCACAAGTGCTGTGGGGAGAGGCTGAGGGAGCTGGGGGTGTTTGTGCTGGAGAAGAGGAGGCTCAGAGGTGACCTCAGCACTGTCTGGAACTCCCTGAAGGGAAGTTGTGGCCAGGTGGGGGTTGGTCTCTTCTCCCAGGCACTCAGCAATAGGACAAGGGGGCACGGGCTCAAGCTCTGCCAGTTGGAGATCAGAAAACAATTCTTTGCAGAGAGAGTGCTCAGGCATTGAAATGGGCTGCCCAGAGAGGGGGTGGATTCCCCATCTCTGGAGGTTTTTAAGGTGAGCTTGGCCGTGGCACTGAGTGCCATGATCTGGTAAAGGGAGTGGAGTTGGACCAAGGGTTGGACCTGATGATCTCGGAGGTCTTTTCCAATACATGGTATTGGTTTCTTATTGCTCTGGTTCACTCTGCTGACAGCAAAGAAGCAGCTCTTCAGCCACCAAATAACACCCTGCTCTTTGCAGCTGGTTTGAAACAAGAAGAGTTCTTCAAGATGAAGAGAAAGTAACTGATTTATATGAATGGATGACAGAAATTTGAAAAGGGAAGATATACAGGAGCACACACAATGTTCTTATAAAATTTAAATAGAAAACAAATCAGAGCCAGTGTTATTGTTTACAAGAAAAACTGGGAATTATAAAAGGAGACAAGAAGTACGTCTCCTATTGCTCATCTCCATCTAAAAAGCTACAAGTTAACTCCTATATCAATGTTCCCACTTCTCTGATCTATCACATCATGTTCACAATTGATGTGAAGACACTGACATTGAATAAAGTTCAATACAATTGTTGTTCTTTATACTTCAGATGTGTCAGGAAATTGCAATATTTATCTTTTATTTTTCAACAGGCATGTACTTAGACATCTTTTTAAGAAAAAAAGTGCAAGAAAATTCAAAGTCAAGACCAAAGCTCCCTGCACAAACTATGGATTTCAGTCTGAGCTTTGGGTTATAGGGAAACACCTCCACCAAGTAGTTACTTCCTAGTCTTAAATCAGCACTGTACAGGAGAGTATCAATGGTTTACACATCAGGTTTTCCTAATCTCTGCATCCCAGAATGAAAGTAAAAGTGTTATATATTGCTTTTAACTCTTTTTTTATATAAACAGTGGAATTGGAGGATCATTGTTTCCTGACACAGCTATAATTCCTTTCAAGGATGTTGATGGTTCCAATTCCCTTTCTGTACACTTACAAGCAATCTCTGTGTTTATGAATAAATTAAATTTCTTACTCTACTAAATCTAGTATTTTTCCAGATTTTCTAGATTGCATATGAATAAGTTCATAACCATGAGTCCTACAGCAAAGAAAAAGAGATGATGCCCAACTCCTAAATCAGAACTAATACTGGAATCCCTCAGACCCCACAGCCCTTCCCAGCCCAACTCTGCTCTCACTAATGCATTGTCAATACATGCAAAGCTTGAAGGCTTTTATTCACCCAGACATCAACAAACATTACTCATACAAAACACTGCTCTGTCAGAAACTCTGCTTATTTATAGTCAAACAGGTAATTTATTCCTGGTGGTGAAGAAATTTACTATTAATTATTCAAAGACTGAATTCACTCCATCTATTTTTAGGCTCTTCAAGGCAGTGCTGAGACAGGATCTGTCTCCTACAGCCCCTGCAAGTCTTTGCTATCCTTCTGGGAAATATTTTCTCCCTCATTATAGGCAAGTTTGCACCAAACAAATGTATAAACTGTGTCTTATCTAGGCACTCACAATTAAATATAATAAATTCAATTACTTCAAGTATGTCCAAGAAGACAAAAGGCAAAGATCTCACTGAAACCAAACCCACTCTCCACAGGCAGCAAAACTGAATTTACTTTGTATTTCAGAAGTCTCTTTTTTATAAAAAAACATAATCTACGGTCCTTAAAATCCTGTCCAAGTGACTCATTGTTTCTTCAGTGCATGCTGGGGTGCAAATTTAATGGGAGAAATCATACATGCACAAATACATCAGCAGAAAGTTGTTGTTGTTGTTGTTGTTATTGTTATTATTATTGTTGTTGTTACTAATTTTAATACCCAGCTAGTTTTGCTTCACAGCTTTACCTGAAGAACCTGGTCACAAAGCCAAAAGTGAGAAGTTTACACATATCTTCTGATTTCTTCTTTATCAAACTGTTTAAATATTCTGGCTCTCTACTGCTCAATCCCAATCTATTTGGGGACAAGAAGTCCATGTAAATTAACAGCTACTTCATCTAGGATAAAATTACAATGTTTTTCTAGGCCAGTTCCTTGAAGTTCCCTACACCCAAAAGCTGTTCCTCTTTATTTTTCCTCTAGCAGTTCATTTCAGACATTGAATTTCAAAGTCACCACAAACCCCTTCCTGAGTGTGATGCACTCAGAAACATCTCCCAGGAAAGCAGTGCCACAGAATGCAGGAGCACCCATGGGACACTCCATATGTGGCCATCCAAACTCCTCTCCAGGAGGTCCTCACCCCGTGTAAACACACAGCTGACTGCATAACTAGCTTAGAATCTTATTCTCTGATTTTAATTGTGTTAATTTGGTACCAAACACACTGTTTGTATCAGAATAATAACCACAATCATGACCATCAGTGACCACTTGTGCTACGTCAAACTGGAGGACAGGAAACCTGCTCTGGGAACCACAAAGCACTGCTCGATCCCATTTCCATTTCTGCCTCATTTGCTCTACAGGAAATGTGCTTTAACCCTTCATCCCCAGCTCTCTTCTAGGATCCCAGGATGATTTTAAGGAAAATTCAGAGCAACAATACTATATTTCAAGGCAGAACTTATTTTCATCCTTTATTTCAAGGCAGAACTTATTTTCATCCAGCAACAGGTTTGAAGGAATTTCTGGCTCCTCAAAATTGGGCTAAATTTACAAACAAGAAACATGCAAAATGAATTTTCAAAAGTGTACTCATGCAAAATGCTCCACCAGATTCTACTAATTCCAGTCAGCATGCACAGCTAGAGCTCTCACCAATCATAACATTATCCAGACTTAAAAAGACACAGCTACGGCGTTGGATCGACTGCCAGAAGTTTTGAATTTGGAAACCAAACACAGGCAGCAAGAGGTTCATGGCTTTGGAGTTTAAAAACAAAGCAAGTTCCAGAGGCCAGCAGCCACCTAAGCAAACTACAGGTGTCCTACAACAGAAGGCAGCATTGCTCCCAAATATAATTGCCAGATGCGCCAGAAGGGTCAGCTGCAGGGGGGAGGCTCCAGGCAGCAATTATTTTTGTGTGTAGTGAAAAATAAATATAAAAAGCAACACTAAAATGTGCAATGAAGGCGGAGTGAGGAGGCAGGACATGGAGAAAAGCTAACTATTTTCAAATATACACAATCACAGCCTACCTTTTTAGACCCAATAACAAACTCACAGGGCAGTATGGGAGAAGAGGGGAAAAAAATAAAGAAAGGAACAAAACAAAAATTAGAAAGACAGAGAACAGAAAGAAAATTAACAGCCACATACACATACTGAGATCATCAACTTTGATAAATCAGCAACCAAACCACATCTACAACACTGTGCAGAGAAAGACTTGACTGCAAAGAGCCCTGTGTTCTCATCACTCCGTGGTATTGAGTGGTGCCTCATTAAATGGGTGCCAGTTTTAAAAGAGAGAACCTCAGACACAAACTGATGTAACAACATTAAGATGAGCTTATCCAGGTTTATAATCATCCATAATTATGTTTCATTTTTTAGCTGAAAAGAGAAATAAAATAGGAAGTTTTTAAAAAAGGGGATTTCTAGTACATCTGTTTCCACTTTGCAGGAACCTTGCACAATCATGAGAACACACATCTTCAGTCTTTTCCATCCATCTCCCACCCTCTACAAATAACTATCAAGTGTAACTAATTTCAAAAACCTTTTTAGCAGCTCTGTGATATTCTACGGATTTTACAGCTGAGAAACAGGAAGAAAAACCAACAGGTTTGCCAAGATCACCTCTTGGCTGAGTGCTCTAGGAATTAAACCAAGGTCAGATTCTCACTCCTACAATTTCTGTTCAACAGGACAATCTTTCTTCAAGTTTCTCAGACTTAATGCTACTATTTTTCATACATGAAGTTCTCTGCCACCCAAAAAATTCTTCTACACTTGTAACATAGTGAGTTTATGTAAACAGCCATCTCAGTGCCAGTTCTGGGCATGTGTCTGTTCAGCCCCTTAAACATGCAAAAGACAAACATTATCCTCAGTTTTACCAAGAACTATCTTATTTCAAAAGTAACATAATCATCCATCTTCCTAATTTATGAACTCTGTATCTTAAGAGAAGCCACTTATGGTGCAATTATGATGTAACCAAGCTAATTAAAGTCCCACTAACTGGGTGAGACAGATCAGGTCTATACATAGTCCTGATCATCACAGTATTAACCCTGATATTTGAGAATAAATTACTGGGAGAAAAGTTCAGTAGTCCAGAATGTTCAGTAGTTTTAATTAGTCTGTAACTCCCATGATCAGAATTACAATGTCCCATGTAAATTCTTAACACATTTTCACTGAATGTGCCAACCCAGTTCAACAGCTCCAGGTCACAGCTGGACTCCACAGCTACACACTGAAATTTCACTTCAATTTTAGAAGTTATAGGAAAAGATTTGTTTATTTAGCCTAGGCAGGCATCCACAACTACAGCAAGAAAGATATATAAGCACAGACAGTGCCTTCTCTGTTACAAGCACAGACAGTGCCTTCTTCTCTTCCATCTATTTAATATCAGAATTTGTGCCTTTTAAGTAATTGGTTGCACACTGATGGGAGGTCAGGATACACTGTATGAAAACAAAATAAAATAAAAATGGACAGAAGGTGTATAACAAAGGGGATTTTTTTTGTCTTTAAACCTTTAGAAATCTCTACCTGTTCCAGAAAAAGCTGATTCATTTGCCTCAGTATTATCACCATGTGTTTTATTTCATTCTGGGAGCTCATTACCGACAGACTCAAAGCCAACAAAGTAGCAAAAGTTCTTCTACAAAGTGTTCTCAGACCCATTTCCTGCATCATCCCTTGCAAAAACAGAAACTGGTCCCCCCCTGAGAAGGTCCTTCCTAGCCCTGTATCTGCCTGGGAGGGATAATGCAATGCTTTCCCTACATTAGGGAATCTGCTACAATAAAATCCTGTTATTGCAACGCAAGGAATAAAATGCAAGTAACAAAAAACTCACACATAATAAAATGCTATATACCAGCAGTTCCCATCCAAAGCCTAATGCCTGAAAATCTAAGTGAATTTATTAAAGTGATGTTAGTTCAACTCTATTTCATGGACCTGAGCTTCTGCTTTAGAACACAGAGATCCATCAGGCTAAAGGAAAGGGGCCTAGAAAGGTCTTTATGCAGAGAAACCATAAATAGATTTTCATTCAGCTTGCACATGTTATTCATGTAAGTTTTAAAACAATCAGGAGTGCTAACTCCACAGCAAAATAAAGCTGAAGAACTCTCTTACAGCTGAACTGAACGATTAGAATATTGAACACCTTCTCTTTGAGCAGTGCAGTGAGCATTTCAAGCACATCCACTCATCCAGAAAAGCTGCTTGGTATTCCAGCCTCCCAGCAAGGGTGTGTGCAGAGCTGAACCAGTGATTAACTCTGGATAAACCCTGAGGTTTACACAGCCAGGGTCACTCATCTCCCATTCTGCAAAGAACTGAAGCATCACACTGGATCTGTTTGAACTCAGTGCCACAGCATAAAGTATCTCCTGGGTATGAGTGGATACACCCCCTGCTGTTACCTGAGCCTCTCACCTCTTCAAAACTTCACAGGAAAAATTTACCCACCAGCTACAACCTCTGCTCAGAGAAAGTCATTTATCTAAGAAACTGATTTCCAGGGTATGATTTTCAGAAGACACAACTGAACAGCATCATTCATTCTGATCTGGAGATTCCTGGCCAAAAATGTCATTTTCTTAGCTAACTGGAACAGGAAATCGTGATTACATTCAACCAAAATTCATTCAAATTGAGTAATGAAAGTCAAGATTCTAAAATAATTGTGTCTAGTCTATAAAACTTTACTGCCCATGTACAAAAATCAGTAAAATAATAATAATACTGATAATGAACATCAAATGGTGCAGGGACAGAGGAGGGAACAACACTGAGCAGCAGGTCAGAGCCAGTTCAGCTGCTCACCAAGAGAGGAGCAGGGCACGAAGGTACTGCTGGTCCTTCAGGAAACCAGAGACAATTAACAGAGGGCTTCAGACTGATTACAAACTTGGAATGCTTTCTTCCAGTTTCCAAGGCCAGGACTAACTACACAGGCAGAGCTGATTAATGTGATCCAAAGGCTTCACAAACCTGCCTGGACAGCTCTGGAGAGCCCTGCCTGGGTACCTGTGAGCTTTCACACACCGTAATCACCACTGCTGGCATCCCCCTGGTACAAGACAGATGTGAATGATCCTATTCCCATGCACACTTTGTATTTTGACAGGGACACCCCTCTGTTTTTGCCAGGACAAAAGGTGGTTGCTTCCATCCCTTGGATTTGACTGCAAACAGCAGAGTCAAACTGATTTTGCACCTGCCTGAAACTGGTAAACCAGAATTACTCATTCCTTGCCCAAGAACTATGTAACACTCAAATCTGAGAGCTGAGTATGCAAATGAGGAGGAGGAAAGATGTGGGGGAAAAAAAACAAAACAAAATTCTTAACAACATCAAAGAGAAAGTTGTAGCAAACAAGTAGCAAAACAAGACAGGTCAAGAACAACAAATAATTAAATAAAAAAAGAAAGACTTAGAAAGGTGTTGGACTTAGTCACCAAAATAAACAGCCACTGTTTCATGGGATGAAAAAGTAGACAAGAAGTTTAGGGGGAAAGAATACTGTAAGTGTGATTAGCCAAAGGCTACTCAACATAATATAAAATTATTTTCATCCATGTTAATTGATTTTTTATTAATACTGTATATCTATAAACTTCATCTATAAACTTTCTAGCAAAAAGTCTCACTAGATCAGAATCTGTCAAACTGTTCCTGTGACTTCTCCTTCCTATTTGATTAGCCTTATGAATTAAATATATATATATAAAACAAGCTCAGAACATCAAATATGGTGAGACTACAAATTAAATTCTCTTAGTTTAGACAGTGAGATCTGGGCACAATCTTTCTTTTAACAAGGTACACTTTGTCCTCCCTGAGAGGCTTATCCTGAAGGCTGGCAAGATGTTTTTTGAAGCCCTGCAAGCTGACAAAAGTAGCTGCTTACCTACTGTCAGTGTCCAGACCTACAAAATCCTTCTTCTCAAAAGGAACACAGAGGAGTGGGATCTTGTCTCCAGACTTATCAGTGGCTCTGTCAAGCCGCTTCGACTCCAACACTATGAAGAGGGACTCGATAAAATCTTCTATTCTCTTCTCCACGGTTTCACATTCATCATAACTGGGATAAAACGCCACGTCCGTGCGAGGCTGCTCCGCAATCTCTCCTTGAAGCCCAAAGACAAACAACCGGGAATCATAGAGGGTAGAGCCATACAGTTCCTTGTGAAGATGGAATTTTTCAAAAGTCTGAGGCCATTCCTTTGCAGAAGAGCAGTCTGTAATAGTTATCAGTCCCACGACTTTGCGGTGTGTCTGGAAGTCGCCCCACTCGTTGTTCTCCGGGGGATAGTGGTGCCTGTATCGGATGTAGAGCACACGCTGCGAGTCGCGCACGTTCACTTGGCTCACGGCCGAAATCCGCTTGTAGATCCTGAAAAAGCTCTCCTCAGGTACAATGCCAATGGGCTGGACCACGACCAGGAGGGTCTGATGATCCTCAGCACACTGCATGTAGTCAGGAACACTCATTTTGCATCAGCTGAAAGAAAAACATGTGTTATTTTTTAACCTTCAGAGTACACGGAGCTGCCGGGGCAATCCGGGACTTTGATGCTGAACATTTCTGAATCTCAAATGTATGTGCTGCAATACTAATATCTGTTTCATCATTTTACTAAATCTTCGACCATGCAGCCTACTGCCAACATTACACTGTGCACAAGGAGTGCTCTTAGTCACCCACCAAACCAAAATCCGTGATTTAGGTTTTTCCAGCTCACACATGGGGCAGCAGAGTCTCTACCACAACCAGCAGAAGCACCAGCTCACATGATCCTGTCAAGACTCAGGCTCTCCAGTCCCATTTCCTTGGGGAAATAGGGAAAACTGCGTGGGGTGAGACGTAACCAGACACCAAACTGGAATGACCCAACTTTACACAGCTGTCAGCACTTGCACATGGCCAGTGAGAGGAAACAGAGGACCAGAATACTTATTTTTGAGAAAAAGTCATGTCTGTTCTCAAAACACATGTAGGGAAGGACCAGGAAATGTTTTCTGCTGTTACATTTAAGTATTTAGATAGAATTCCTTCTCCCCTGAGCTCTCTAAAACTGGTGACTGCACTGCAGATGGGTCTTGAAGAAAGACACGCATTGCTGAGCCCTCCCATCTCCGAGACCTCCTGGACCACACCATCCCTTGGTTCATTTCAGCTCCAAAGCACACCCTGAAATGTACACGTGACCAAATCAACCAATCAAACCTCCACAAAAAAACCCAAACAGACACACAGCCCAGCCCAGCTGCGGACTGGCACTATTGGCTTTACAAGCAGCAGGAAGATCCAAGCCTGGGCGAACAGGTGGCACAGGAGCAGCTGCCTGAGGAGACGGGGCTCCTCAGAACCACCGACTGCTCCTCCCCTCTCCCACCGTGCTGCCTGGGTCTGCCCAGCAGACCTATCCCCAGGGAACAGCCGCATTCCCGGGGGACAGCCCTGACCAGCCGCTTCCCACCCGCACTGGGCAGGAGCTGCCCCTTTCCCTGTCCCCGCGCACATCCCGCGCCGGGCCAGCGGAGCTCAGCAAAGGAAAACAAATGAACGGCAGAGCAGCCAAGCGCAGCCCCGGCAGGAACGGGCTCAGCGGCAGCGAGGGGAGCGGGGAAGCCGGTCCGGGACGGGGAAGCCGCTCTGGGACCGGGGGATGCTGCTCTGGGACCGGGAGATGCGGCCGTCGGGAGGACCGGGCAGGGCACTGACAGCAGGGACAGGGGCATTCACAGCCAGGACAGGGGCATTCACAGCCAGGACAGGGGCATTCACAGCCAGGACAGGGGCACTCA
>VWZD01007681.1:650780-667677 GCA_013396695.1 Sakesphorus luctuosus | reverse complement strand
ACAGCCGGACAGGGGCACTCACAGCCGGACAGGGGCACTCACACACTCACAGCAGTGACAGAGGCACTCACACTCACTCACAGCAGTGACAGGGGCACTCACTCACAGCCGGACAGGGTACAGGGACATTCGCACTCACTCACAGCCGGACAGGGTATAGGAACACTCACACTCACAGCAGTGACAGGGTCACTCACTCACAGCCGGACAGGGTACAGGAACACTCACACGCAGTGACATGGTCACTCACTCACTGCCGGACAGGGTACAGGAACACTCACACTCAGTGACAGGGTCACTCACTCACTGCCGGACAGGGTACAGGAACACTCACACTCAGTGACAGGGTCACTCACTCACAGCCGGACAGGAACTGTCCCGCTGCCGCCGCCGCCGCCGCCGGAACTGACGGCAGTGGCGCTCCCGGCGCGCATGCGCGGCACGGCCCTGCGGGGCCGGCACGGAGCGTTCCCGAGTGCCGAGGTCTGGTGGGGTGTCAGAGACTCGTGGAATCATCAGGGTTGGAAGAGAGCTTTAAGATCATCTGTCAGTCCAGCACTGCCTCTGTAACCCCAAAGCCACCAAACCCCATCCCCGGCGCCAGACCCGCCCCGGGGGCGGTGGCTCCATCCCCTCCCTGCGCAGCCCATTCCAGTGCCCGGCCGCGCTAGCGCGGAAAGGTTTTTTCCCGATATCTAATCCCGATTTGCCGTGTCTCCGTTTAGGACCGTTTCCTCTTGTGCTGTCAGTGCAGACTGGACCGGTCACACCTCCGTGGGGGCGATGGTGGGTGAGAGGCTGGACAGGATCCGGCCCTCAGTTCTGGCACAGCTGGAATGATCAAACTCCAGGGAAACTCCAGTGCAAAGTGAATGGAACTCCCGGAGCTGTGCCTGCAGGCTCATCCCCACAGCTGGAATGATCAAACTCCAGTGCAAACTGAATGGAACTCCCGGAGCTGTGCCTGCAGGCTCATCCCCACAGCTGGAGTGAGGAAGCGCCAGTGAAAGCTGAACTGAAACCCCCCTCCCCGGAGCTGTGCCTGCAGGCAGGCTCATTCCTACAGCTGTAATGGGGAAACTCCAGAGCAACTCCAGGGAAACCTGAACTGAACCCCTGGAGCTGTGCCTGCAGACTCATCCCCATAGCTGGAATGATCAAACTCCAGGGAAACTCCAGTGCAAAGTGAATGGAACTCCCGGAGCTGTGCCTGCAGGCTCATCCCCACAGCTGGAGTGAGGAAGCGCCAGTGAAAGCTGAACTGAAACCCCCCTCCCCGGAGCTGTGCCTGCAGGCAGGCTCATTCCTACAGCTGTAATGGGGAAACTCCAGAGCAACTCCAGGGAAACCTGAACTGAACCCCTGGAGCTGTGCCTGCAGGCTCATCCCCATAGCTGGAATGATCAAACTCCAGGGAAACCTAAACAGAACCCCTGGAGCTGTGCCTGCAGGCTCATCCCCATAGCTGGAATGATCAAACTCCAGGGAAAGCTGAACAGAACCCATTGGAGCTGTGCCTGCAGGCTCATCCCCACAGCTGGAATGGTGAAACTCCAGGGAAAGCTGAACTGAACCCCTGGAGCTGTGTCTCCAGGCTCATCCCCACAGCTGGAATGCTGGAGTAACACTGAGATGGTCAGCGAGCACCCACAAACCAGCTGAGAAGGCAAAAGCAGGTTTAAAGAATCTGTCAGGAATGAGAATGAGTGGAGGCAGCACAGGCAGTTGGAGCAGCTGGGTCAGCTCTGCAGCCACAGAAAGCTCCTTAACAGCCCGTGTGTGTCTGTGCAGAGACATCTTTGAGCTCAGTGAGTAATTCCTGTCTCTGCCCCCCAGAGCTCCAGGGGAGGGGAGGAGGAACCTGCAATCCCAGCTGGGGGCTCAGAGGGGGACACGCCACAGCAGAAGCTGCTGCAGAAAGGAAACCAGGCAATTATTGTTCACAGCAAACACAGAGGGTGCAGGTCAGTGCTGACATCATTCTTGTGTATCGAGTTACACACGAAAAAGAACAAAGAGAGGCCACTGGTCCTTTTATACATGGGGGGCTTGGGCCACCACTGCCCCCAACGCCCTCCCTGGGTCTCCTCAGCCGCTGTGGCCTGAGCTGATGGGTCTCTCCACTCCCCTCAGGTTCCCCCAGGTCAGGAAACATCCCCTTGTGCTGGAGCTGCTGATCATGCAGCCACAGGGGCTGATTGCCTACGCCTTTAACTGGCGTAAGTCAGTTTAGAATTAATTCAAAGGTGATAGAGATGATGCAGGTTTCAAATGGAGCCGTTCTGTGAACTTCAGAAAGAACACAAAGCTTCTGGAGGGAAGATGGGTTTGTTCAAACTTGGCCACATTTAGGATAAGAGGGGACAGAAAGTGACAGTTTTAAATAAAGAAAGTAACTTTTTCTCTCACAGAATGATACCAGGAATGTAACATGGAGCATATCTGACAGGGAAGTGATTTATTGCTACATTTATTTCTACCAGACTGATGTTATCACTAACACATGCAGTGTCAGTATTTGGTTGTGGTATCAGTGACACCAAAATACCTCAAGGATTTGGTCTCTTGTGGACAAAGCCAAGCTCAGCATTATTGTGGTTTAACCCCAACTGGCAGCTAAGCCTGACATGGCCACTCCCTCCCTCCCCTCCAGTAGGATGAGGTAGAAAATCAGAAGGGTAAAAGTGAGAAAACTCATGGGTTTAAAGACAATTTAATAGGTGAAGCAAAAGCCACACAAAGCAAAGCAAAGCAAAACAAGGAATTCATTCCTCAGTTCCCGTGGGCAGGCAGGTGTTCAGCCATGCCCAGGAAAGCAGAGCATAGTGGTGACTTGGGAAGCCAAACATAATCACAAACTTCACATGCTGAGCGTGATGTCCCAGGTAGGGTCTGGAATATCCCTTGGGCCAGCTGGGTCAGCTGTCCCAGCTGTGTCCCCTCCCAACTCCTCATGCACCCGCAGGCCAGGCGCTGGTGGGGTGGGGTCAGAGGCAGAAAAGGCCTTGACTCTGTGTAATGTTATAGAAGAAATTTGATTAACTGTATTTTCCTCTCTGAACAGTCTCATTTAGCACTAGTGACTCAGCATTAGGAGCTGAAGCAGCTGAAGCCTTAGGCCACAGGAGCTGACCAAGCGTGAACTTTCTGACAAAATTAATGCTGCTGACAAACAGCTCACTGAATTCAGAAGATACAAGAGAAACAGAGAAGATAAGGGGCAAGGAGGCAATTCCAAGAGAATGAAGTAACTTCAGAAGGCAGCCAGGCTGTGAGAAACAGTAAGAAATCAAGAGATCAACAACTAGAATTAAGGGATTGGACTTGGGCACCAGATGATGGGTGATACAGGTATAACTGAGAGGGATGAACAGGGGTGGGGGTCCCTCTCTGGAGGCACCCACACCAAGCTGTAACCTGGGAACTCAGACTGTTTCCTCCGCAGGATCCTCCAGTCAGACCCTGTCACAGTGCCCAGTGTGTGTAAGTCCCTAACAGTGAGCACTGTCAGCAATAATGGAAACATCCCTGTGTCAGCAACAGTTTCCAGCACAAATCCAAAACGCAGCCTCACACCAGCTACTGTGAAGAAAATCAACTTTATCCTAGGCAAAACTAGCACAATTATTCAAAAATCTACCCTGTATCATTGCTAGGAGGTTTTAGAGACATTTTTTACAGCACTTTATTGCTGTTTCACTTCTTCCCTACAAGACAAAAGTTGATGACAATATTGCATTTAGTTATTATTCAGTATACATTGGAGTATCTAACAGTTTATCTCTGGAAGATAATTTAGATTGTGAGCATGGAAGCACACTGTTCTAGAGCTTTCTCACTGCTATTAAGCTATTCTGTCTTCTGAGATCCTCCAGGATGAAGGTATGAAGCATGTTCTGGTACAACAGCTCTGGAGAGATGTCCAAATGTGTATCATATCATAAGTGGAAATAGAAGATTACACATAGTATTGCCTGCCTAAAAGCTTGGCTTCTCTTACTTTTGCTTTTGAATATCTCCATTGCTCCAGCTTTTCTAGTGGAGGAACTGCTACAGTGAGAGCCTTACCTGAGACTTCCAAATGTTTATGGATCTTGCAGCAACCTTCAGTCACTTTGTTTGCATTTGTGCATTAACATGTAATTTACCAACTGCCCAGATTTATCTCATATTTTGGATACGACACAACCTTCTTAATCTCAACAACTGGAGTCCCTCAGAATAGCTTTTTTTTTTTTTGCATTGTGCAAGAAATCCTTCTGCTTCATCATGAGCTTGCACTGTTTCTAAATACTGCTTTTATATCACTATTGCAATTTTAAAGAATGCTGCAACAGAAATCAATTTCTTTTGTTACACTATGCATCTTGTGCTGGACACCTCTTTCTTTTAGTAGAACACATTTATTATGACAGTGCCAACTACTTATCTACATATTGTGCTTATACTTTGCCAGCTTCAGCTCTTTCCCTTGTTTGCTGACAGAGGCAGGTTTTTCCCTAGTCCAGCACTTACCCACTGTTCTTCACCCAGTAACAGTGAATTTTTTCTTTTTTTTTTTAAATTACAATCATAAATATATACATATCTAATTATTGACTTTTTAAAATGTGTATGAATTAGTTTTTAAATGCCACTCAGCAACAGTGGCCTAAAATTGGGCCCTGGGAACTCCACTGGGGACTGACCACCAGCCTGATGTAACCCCATTCACTGTACTTGCTGTTTCTCCAGCAGCACTAACTCCTCACAGGAGCTTCTGGTAGTTCAGCAGGCACTTTCCCCAGATTTCCATCCACCAGGTAGGACAGTGAAAGGCAGGACTCACATCTCCGTGGGAGATACACACAAATCCTTTATTGAAGTTATAAACATTATTGTGAGGGAATATGCTGTCTGGGTTTGGCCTGGTTCTTTTACCAACCCTGGACTGCCCTCCTCACAAAGTCTTCCCAGCAAAGGGAAAAAAAACTGAAAAGAAAAAGCAAGGACTCAAAAGAAACTGAACTGAATTAAAACAGAATTTTTTTCTAACATCTACAACCACATATGCAATTTGTACACACTATGTGGGGCCCCACCCCAGGGGAAAAGGGAAAAGAGAAGAGGGAATGGGTAACAAGGAATAAGGAGGGACAAAACCAAACCAAAACAAACAAAACAGACAAATATAATTAAAAACTTTAAGAAAGGAGGAGAACAGGCAATGATACAATCTCACCACGTCCTGGGCTAGGAAACCAACTGAAACAAGGGACTATCTGGGTTCCTCCTGCTCCCCCAAGCTTTGCCAGAACAAGCAAGACTAGGCTACTACCCATCTCCCCTCCTCCTACTCTTATGTGGAAAACACATCTGGAATACTTATGTAATGTCCACTTCCTTAGTTACACCTGGTTACTGAGGAAGCCATGGATCAAACCATCACATATGCTAAGGCACAGTGTTTTTCCTTCACCTGAGGGAGTGGGTGAGGATTAAGGCAGCATTGCTGTATGATGGCACTAGTTTTTGAGGTAAAGTGTTTGTGAAGCATATTTAAATTGCAATTTGATTGTGTTAGAAACAGAATTAGGGTTTTGCTGAAGCTAAAAAGAACTGTAACAGAATAGTTAAGGGGTCACTAGTTTCTAACAGTTTTTCCTGCCTTTGGAGGGGGGTGTGGGGGTCTGGGACAGGCAGGCAAACCGGGCCAGACTGGGAGCCCCCAGTTCCCAGCCAATAGGAAGAGGGGGCAGGGACCTTTTGACTCAGAAAGGGTATAAAAACTTCTGTTTCTTTTTGTTCTGGGTCTGTCTCTCGGGCCAGAGAGACACACCCAGTTAGGCCAAATCTGTTAAATAAAAGTTTAGTTTTGCCTTGATGACTTTGTCCCCTCTAAATTCTATTGATAAATGTGAGCATTTCTCACAACTGTAATTAGACTCACACACATTCATACCAGCAGCCTCAATCTCATACACACAAGTTTGATGTCTTTTTTTTTTGCTGGGTGTGTTTTACCCATAGGGATGTGTTAGCATCACGCATTAGTTACATGTTTGATCTGTGTCTGTGCTATCACTTGGCATTCCTGTGGGCTGTTTGTGTTCGAGAGGCAAAGCAATGCAAGGCCTGACACACCTAGAGGGAATCCATTTCAACTGGGTACCTATGGACACACACATATCCTCTCCCAGGTCACGAGATCCATCAGTCCTGTCCACTCCCGATATTAAATCCTTTATCATGACCAGTGGTTTGGGAGAGGGCAGCACTTTAGACACATGCTGGTGTTCACATCCACTGTACCCTGTTTCATCACAATTTAAAAAACTAAGGACATACAATGCTTCCCACAAGCATTCCTGTGGACTATAGATGGATTCCCCCTTTTTTGTTTTCACAGAATTTCTTTTAAAGTGTGGTGTGCCCTCTTGACAAGAGCTTGCCCCATTGGTGAATACAGAATACCTGCCATGTGTGACACACCCCAGTCTGCAAGGAAGGTTTTAACCTTCAGTGAGCAGGACCATTGTCTGTTTTGATGGATTTTGGGACTCCCAAAACTGTGAAGCAGTTGAGCCAATGTTAAATGACATCTTTTGTTTTCTCACCTGCATGCACTGTGGCATTAATGTATTTAGAATGAGTGTCTATGGTAACACATACATACTTCATTCAACAAATCAGAGCTATGAGTGACACTGGTCTGCCACATCTCATTGGCTATTATGCCCCAGGGATTAACCCCTTCCTTAGACAGCATTGGGGCAAATTGCTGACAATCTGGACATGACTGTATCTGTGGCCTGACTCACAGAAAGCTGAAATTGTCTCTTTAACGAACGTGCATTTTGGTGGAAGAAGAGGTGAGAAAGCCTGGCCTAGCTCAAATGTTTTGGGAACCTACCTACCACAGCAAAGGCATCTGCTCTCTGATTACCTTCCACTGTGGGTCCTGGGAGGTCAGTATGGGAGCGGCCAGGCAACATGTATAAGTCTGACTGTGGTTTGTAAGAAACCACAAATAAAAAGGGATTAGGGACATCCAAGAAAGGAAGCTTTGAGACGTGAAACTAACCCTGCAGCATAGCATGAAATGGTAGTAACACTCAGAGGCTGATTGCAGAATAATTCAAATGCCATACAAATGGCAGGGCAGCAAGCTCGAACACCTGCATGGAGCCTTTATCAACAGTCTGTACCTTATTGTCCCAGTGGCCTGTGACAGGATTTCTCCATGTCCCTGCGGCCTTTCTCGATCGTCCGGATGCATCGGTAAAGACATAACACCTTTTATCAGTTGTGATTTGCATCAGCAAGTAGCCAGCAAAGGCAAGTTCCCTTTCTCCAACCACAGCTGCTATCTAGGGAAATGAACAGACAGGTCACCCCTGAAGTCAGCCAACGCTGCCTGGAATCCAGTGCCCTCTGGAAGAAGCCAGTCCAGGTTGTCCTTTGTGGCTGGAACGGAGATTACTTTGGGATCCTGTCCATCCATCTCCTGCAGCCGTTGTCGACCCTTAATAACAAGCTTAGCAATCATTAATTGTCCAACAGTTCTAGGGGGAAAGTGGGGCAGAAAAAACCATTCTAGAATCCCTAGGGGATCAGGCTTGGACTGATACCACTGAACAGAACTGCAAAAGGTTGAAACTTGTTAGAAATAAGAGCCAGGCGAACAGGCAGGTCGAGACATCGTCACCAGCTCTGTTGATTTTCAGTTGTCTGTGAGTGTTCCTTCAAAGCCTGCTTGACTTTTGTTGTTAAAGACTGAATGGATGGCAAAGCAAGGTTGCCATTTAGGAGTTCAAACAGGGGGTGCAGCTCCTCAGTAGTGATGCCTAGAACAGGCTGAAGCCAGTTAATGGCTCCAAGCAGCCACTGGAAGTCATTTAAAGTCATAATGTCCATTACCTTGATTGTCAGAGGCTGTGGCATGACCTCCTGCTGCAAGATCGTTCATCCAGGATAGGTCCATGGGTGTGTACACTGGCTCTTTTCTGGGGTGATCTGTAGACCTGCTTCTTGAACAGCATTAGTTAAAGCAGATATTATTAATTGCAAATCTGTCTCCTGAGTGGCAGCTACCAAGACATCATATAGTGGCATATTAACAGCAGAAGGATAAAGTCTCCTTTATAAGGAGTTTGCCACCAGCAGCTGTATCAAGTTTGCCATCCCTGGCTGGCAAATCATCAGACCATTACACAGACTCTACAGCAGGACAACCCAATGCTATCTTTGCACTGGCTCAGAGTGGTTTAGAGATGGAATAGAGAAGGCACGAGAAGCATCATCAGGGTGTAGACAGATGGTGAAAAAGCAATCCTTCAGGTCAATTGCTAACAGGAGCTACCCTGTAGGTGGGATGGCAGGTGAGGGAAGCCATGCTCCCAACCATCCCAGTACCCTCCCCAGCCCTTGCTCCTGGGGGTAGCACTATGAAAGGGAATTAACTGAGTGAGCCTCTGTCCCTCAGGGACATAGCAAGGTGGCACAAGTGTCCAGGCCATTAACAGAATCCACCACTCCAGGCAGGACAAATAAGCCCATCTTTGTGGTAGGTGAACAGCCAATCAGGAGGCCTTGGACCCCAGGGCTCCCCAAACCCCTGTAGGGCCACGGCAATGGACGTTACGGTTACTGATTGGCTGGAGGCCTAGTCTGGCCCTGCACTCCTGGTGCTGGCTGTGAGCAGTTGCCTCGAGCCCCATTTCTTTGATGGCCAGGGGCAGGCGGCCTCCCATTTCCCAAAGGAGCAGGTTGTCCTCTACGGTTAGTCTGGGACCTGCAGTTGCCAACGCAATGCCTGCCTTTCCCACACGCAGGACAGAGAGGCCTTCTAGGACAATTCCTCTTAAAATGGTCAGGGGCTCCGCAATGGAAGCAGCCACCTCTCCCTTTAGCCCCTTCACTAACAGGCATCTGGGCAGCTAAGGCACTGGCTAGTGAGGCCATTTGATGAGTAATTGAGCCCACGTTTTGACAAGCCCGCAACATCTTGTCCTCTGTACACTCTTTTGTCCTAGGGATTGACTGCAAAGCCTTTTGACAGTCGATGTTTGCATTTTTGAACGCTAGCTCTCTAAGGAGCATCTCTTGGGCCACCTCATTATCGACCTGCCTTGCCAAGGAAGCCTTCAGCCGATCCAGGAACTCAGAATAGGGTTCGGTAGCACCTTGCAGGACCCTGGTAAAGCACAGACTGGGGTCTCTGTCATCACGGGGGAGTCTGCGCACCGCTCGCAGCACAAGGCTTGAAATTACATCATAGGTTGTAGGATAGTAATTTACTTGGGATCCAGGCTCTAGATGCGCCCCTTCTCCCGTCAGCTGATCACAGGTTATCCCTGTCCCTCGAGCCTCATAATCCCTGCAGCTTTGCCGATAGTCAAACTCCCAGATTACATACTGCATAGGTGTCAGAATTATTTGCATTAACATCTTCCAATCATAAGGCGTAAACAAAAACGCTCTGCTCATTTCGTCCAGGAAGTTAAACACCTGGGGCGAGGAGGCACCAGTCTCCCTCACAATCTTCCTCAGTTCTTTAACAACCTCAACAGGCACGGGTTCGTAAAAACGTAACCGGTGAGGGCCAACCGGACACACATTTACCACCTTCCAATCGCATCCTTGCAATGCCCCCTCTCTGATCTCTGCCCACCTCCTCGCATACCACAGCATGGCCTCCTCACGCGGGGTGAGGGCGATCGCCTCGCTCCCCGTGCCCACCGCACACCCGCTGCCCGCGGGAGCTGCCTTGGGCAGGGGCGGAGGGGAAGCCGCCCCTTCGGGCTGCGCCGCGGCTGCCCCGGGGGCGCCCCGGAACGACGGCAGCACCGCGGCAGCGCAGCCGGGCCGGGCCCACGGCACCTCCGCAGCCGCACGCCAGGGAACAGGCAGCGGCTCTTCCGCAGCATCCGACGGCTCCTCGAAGCCCGCAGGGCGGCGGCGAAGCGGCGCCGGGTTAGACGGCACACCGTCCGCTCCCCGCTGCTGGGGAGGCAGCGGCTCTCCGCCTCCCTCTGCCCGCGGAGGCCCGAGCGGCTCGGCGCTTTCCCCGCCCGGCTGCTGGAAGGGAAGCGGCGCCCGCCCGAGCGGCTCCCCGCCTCCCTCCTCCCTCGGGGCCTCGGGTCCCCCCACACCGCCACGCTCGCCTGGCGCCTCTGGGGGTACCACGAGAGGAGTAACGACAGCAGGGGGAGAAAGGGTAGTAAGGACAGCAGGGTTCGCCGCCGCGGCGGGAGCGAATCTCCTCCGTGCCGCTTTCAAGGCCTCCATCCTTTCTTTCTCTCCACGCAGCAAGATCCCGGAATGCTTCTACGTGTCCGGAAACTGCTCTCTCGTGGAGTCTCTCGCCAACTCTTTGCCAAGCTGTGAACTGGAAGGTCCCGGGACCGACACGGCGATCTGTTTGAGGTGTGCCAGCAGCTTGGTTTCAGGAATGTTTTTTGTCTGTCCGTTCACAGACGGCTGAGGGTTTGTGCACTGTCCTCTAACTCGCGGGAGTTACCGCTCCCCAATGTCCGGGCGCTCACCTCCTCTGTCCCGAATGCTGCTTCGTCTTCCTTGAGGTTTTCGGTGCTTTGCGCCTCTCAATCCCGGCGGGGACGGGCGCGGGACACCGGAGGAGCCCCTCCCTCGGCTCTGAGCTCGCCTGGGGGCTGCCGCCGGGTGGTTATCCTGGCAGGATGCTGCCTGCAGTGGCCGATAACGCTCTGCTGTCGCCGCCTCAGGGTGCCACAGCGACACACAGGACTCGAACTCCCAGGGGACACACACGCAGATCCCCGCGTTGGAAAGCGCGCTCCTTCTTATCCCGCTCCGACAGGGCGCGGCCGCGGACGGGGCGCGCGCGCAGCGCTGGCCAATGGCATTGGCGTTCCGGCCCGGGGCATGCGCAGTGCGGCGCTCCTGCCTCGGACAAACTACAGTTCCCAGCACGCCCCGCGGCAGTGGCTTGGGAGGGGGAGACACCCATCCCACAACGGGGAATTCGGATTATATCAGGTCATCACTATTTGTTCTTTTAATATAATCCAGTGGAGTTTGACACAGAGTTACTTTTCAGTAATTCACCATCCTTTTCTGCTTCCAGGCACCTCGCTGGTGCATATGAACAAATCCTCGTCATTTAAGCTGAGTGTTTATTGGAGCAGCAAGTTTTCCTTGGCCATTGCTGTGTTCCCACAGGGCACCGAGGTAAACCCAGTAAATAAGGGAGTACCATTAGCACATTACTGCAGTTCAGTTCTGCCCCACATGGATGGGGCTGTGTTGGTGCAGCTCAGGGTCAGAGCACTGAAATTCACACCAGTGCACTGGGATTTGTCTCCCTGCCCCACACAGAACCAGTCAGAGCACTGAAATTCACACCAGTACACTGGGATTTGTCTCCCTGCCCCACACAGAACCAGTCAGATGTGAGGCTTTAACACCACCCTACTGTTCTCCCTCACTAAGCAGCTTTTTACTCAGGGCTGCAAAGCACAGCAGAAACAATTCCCCCAGCACAGACTGGGGAGCAAAGTGAGAGGGGAAAAGGAGGGACTGAGATGTGGTGCTGCTCTGCAGTTGATAATGAGCACAAGCAGTACACATACTGAATGGGATACATCAGTTTTTATGCAGAATGTTGTCTTGAACTTACCAGAAGTGAGGTAGTTGACCTGTGTTCCCAGTCAGGTTTAACAAATCGTAATGACAACACCAGTTCAGTTCTGATTCAAGAGAAGTAATTCTAGTGTTGCCTGGTGCTTAAATTCCTATGGAAATAGACAATCAGAAAGAATATTAATGGAGAAAGATAGATGGAATGACTTTACTGAAAGCCTCCAAGGTGCACACCTGAGGTCTGTGCACACACATGCACAGGTGAGAAGGAACAAGGGCTAATACCCAACCCCCCCCCGTCTCGGTTTCAGGTCTGTTTGCTTCAGCCTTACTACCAAGCATGTTCTGTTCTCTTTACTAGGACATGATTGTTGTTCAGTTCTCTGTACTGTAGTATTAGGGCCCATTTGATCAGGTAACGGTGGACATTTGAATAGAGCAAAATGGTAGCTAGCCAAGATTTTTTCTACTAGTTTTGGCTGGGTCATCTATGAAAGGGAGCAGGCTGGGTCAAGGAGAGGAAGACTACCTGGGACCCTCCTTTTGGGGATGAAGAACAGAAAGACCCCTCCCCAAAATTGATGCCAGAAGAAAACACCGCCCCAGCTCCGCCCAGACCCCGCCTGTAATCAATATGCAATGAGATGTTGTCATCAATTATGTTCAAATGTATAAAATAGCCTACTTTGACACTTGCCAGGTGAGCAAGCCTCTGCAGCATTTAGCTGACTTGCTCCCTGCGCAGAAATAAATACCTGCTGCTAATGGATGCAAAAACTTTCTCTTAGCAGTTATTTTGCGGCGTTTTCGCTTATCACAGGCCAAACATGCACCCACGTGACCAGGGATGCTTCAGGTTGTGTAACTTCTCCAGCAATTAGCAGATGAGATTCTATGACCAGCCATGATTCTCATTTCCCCTGGTGCCCCGCTCTGAGAGGTCTTCAGAACTGCCCCTTGCAGAAGCTCAGGACCTCCAGGCCTTCTTCTTGTGTGTTGTCTCCCAGCTATCTTGCAGGTGGCTTCTTCCAAACAGCGTGGCCTTGAGAGAGCTTAGGAATGTATGAGAAAATGTTTTAGTAACTTCTAACACCACAGAATATGTGAGCAACCTAGGAGAATCTATGTAACCTATATTAAAAAATCTACAAAATATGCACTAAAATCCTTAGGCATCACTATCATGAAGTGCTTTATAGGGTGGTTTGTTTTAATTAGGAACTGTAAAGGATCAAAAACTACTCGATCCCAGTTGTGGGGGTAGAAACCAGAATACCTTATTGAACACATGAAATGCAATAGAGGATCTTGCAGGCAGGACATGCTAATAAGGAGGATGGGTATGTGCTTTAACTGCAGTTTTGGTGGGTTTCTGCATTTTGATCAGTGTGCCGTGTTTTCTTTCCTGTGTTTCGTGTTTTATTTGTGGTAGCTCTGCACAAGTTCAGTGCTTCATTTACAAACTTAAAAGAAAAGGGTAGATGGTAGGGAAAATACAGCTTTTCAAGCAGAAGAGCCAAAAGCAGCTTCCCACATAGAGGCCTCAAAGATAACAATGGAATGTGCAAAAGTGACCTTGGGCTCAGCAAAGCGAGAGAAGAAACCTGCTAATTTCTGCAGAAAGATACACGAGAAAACCCTGCTGATAAGGTTAAAAATAAGATAGAATGGAACTGTTCAGATCCACCACTTTTGTGAAATATATCTTAGTTCATACTTAGCTATAGCAGAGTGTTGTTAGATAGTTTGAAGAGTGTGTTTAAGTTTAAAAAAGGTGTGTAACTGTGTTAAATTAGTTCTGTGTGTAACCTTTTTTGTGATCTGTAATATCCTTGCCCAAGGAGTGATAAAGTGCCTTACTGTAAACACTGCATGCCTTTCTCTGCCACTCCTCAATTCTGTTGTACCCCACTGAAAATGAGGACTGAAAAATAACCCTCTGCTTTAGTCTGATTCAGTCAGATTGTCTTAATTAACACCTGGAGGTAGTGAGCCTTGTAAAAGGACACTAAGAACTGTGTCAGTGTAAAGCTGGATGTTGTGGCAGGTGTGTTAACCAGGGGAAGGCTTATGTTAAACCAGGGTATCACACAAGTTTCTGCTAGGTTGCACAATTGGTTAATATTTTCTATAACAGGGATTTACATGGGGAAGAGAGAACAAAGTGTTTCAACATGGTCTGATAACATTATCCCAAAAGTTCTTTCTTTATCCCAAAGCAGGAGACAGCTTGATCTTGTTGCCTGTTGCCTAAATTCCTGTGGAAACAGATACTAGAAACAATATTAATGGAGAAAGATAGATGGAATGACTTTATTGAAAGCCTCCAAGGTGCACACCCGAGGTCTATGCACACACATGCACAGGCCAAACATGCACCCACGGGACCAGGGATGCTTCAGGTTGTGTAACCTCTCCGGCAATTAACAGATGAGATTCTATGACCAGCCGTGATTCTCATTTCCCCTGGTGCCCCACTCTGAGAGGTCTTCAGAACTGCCCCTTGCAGAAGCTCAGGACCTCCAGGCCTTCTTCTTGTGTGTTGTCTCCCAGCTATCTTGCAGGTGGCTTCTTCCAAACAGCGTGGCCTTGAGAGAGCTTAGGAATGTATGAGAAAATGTTGTAGTAACTTCTAATAGCACCTAATATGTGAGCAACCCAGGGAAATCCACATAACTCATATAATCCCGCAAAATCTACAAAATACATTCAAATCCTTAGCCATCAATCTCATGGCAGAACATCTACAGGCCTTGTCCTGGTGATAGGATTTGTCTCACCCTCTGTTGACTAATGTTTTCTTAAACCTTTTCAGCTGTTTTTCTGCTGATTGCTGAATTTTGATTCCTACAAGGAACAAGTTAGATCCCATTACTGGTATGACATTAACTTTGCAATTTCAAAGCATGCTAAAGAACAATTAATAAATATCAGTAATATTGCATGGTATTCTCAGACTGTGCACACCCATCTTATGCTATACAGCCACATCAGGATTCTGCCTCCTGCAAATCCTAAATCCATATCCAAGTAGCTGAATATCCTCAGAAACCTTGGTAGTTTGATAGAGCTTTATGTATATACTGAAATCAGGAAAGACCCCAGTAGTATGTACAAGAAATTCAGTGTCAGAGTAACATCAGCTGTTTCCACGAGGTTTCACATGATGATAAGGATCCCGGAAGAATCTAAACCTCCCAGATATCCATGCAGCATCCCGGGATATTGTGCTTCCCTTCAGACACAGCTTCAACACAATGGCCTCACAGAAGCTGGAACCAAAAAGGAATTATGCAGCCTGAGAGACACAGATTATCTGCAATAGCTAACTAGAACTGATGGCCCCAAATACAGTAATTTTGGAACTTTATTAGTGCCTAAGGATTTTAGTGCATATTTTGTAATTTTGGGGATTATATAGGTTACATGGATTCTCATGGGTTGCTCACATATTAGATGGTATTAGGAGTTACTACAACATTTTCTCATACATTCCTAAGCTCTCTCAAGGCCACACTGTTTGGAAGAAGCCACCTGCAAGATAGCTGGGAGACAACACACAAGAAGAAGGCCTGGAGGTCCTGAGCTTCTGCAAGGGGCAGTTCTGAAGACCTCTCAGAGTGGGGCACCAGGGGAAATGAGAATCACGGCTGGTCATAGAATCTCATCTGTTAATTGCCGGACAGGTTACACAACCTGAAGCATCCCTGGTCCCGTGGGTGCATGTTTGGCCTGTGCATGTGTGTGCATAGACCTCGGGTGTGCACCTTGGAGGCTTTCAATAAAGTCATTCCATCTATCTTTCTCCATTAATATTCTTTCTGATTGTCTGTTCCCATAGGAACTTTGGCAACGGGCAACATTATCATCACTGTATTATCCTTGCACTAAGGTGCTTACAACTGCTTACAGTGCTGCGTTTTATTAATAAATCATTATCATCTGTACCCTTGTCCTTATACACTGGGCAAAGCCTATATAAGACAGTAACACTGAGTGAAGAAACTCTCTGTATTTTCCATTTAATGAGATTCTTTATGGGTACGTCACTTTCTGCCCTAAATGCTATGTGAATTATTATTGTGTATTCTGGAAAATCTCCTGCTCTTCCCTCTCACACTAACTAAGGATAATCTAGTGGCATTAGCAGATTTCCTACCAGTACAAACCATCAGACATGTTGTTTGTAAAGAATATTGGAAACTTTTTTACTGAGGCCATTCGTGAATTGCTGTGAACTGTGTGTCACCCCTTCTGGGAGTGCTCACTCGCTCCCCTGGGAGCCACAGCCCTCACCAAACAGGCACAGGTGAACTTCTGGTGTTGGAGAACATACAGGTTTTCAAGCAGAAGAGCCAAAAGCAGCTTCCCACATAGAGGCCTCAAAGATAACAATGAAATGTGCAAAGTGACCTTGGGCTCAGCAAAGCGAGAGAAGAAACCTGCTACTTTTCCGCAGAAAAATACATTTTAAAAACCGTTCTAATAAAGCTAACATAGAAAAGAACTGTTTAGACCCACCACTTTTTTGAAATATATCTTAGTTCATACTTAGCTATAGCAGTGTGTTGTTAGATAGTTTGATGAGTGTGTTGAAGTTTAAAAAATGTGTGTAACAGTGTGTTAAATCAGTTCTGTGTGGAACCTTTCTTGTGATCTGTAATATCCTTGCCCAAGGAGTGATAAAGTGCCTTACTGTAAACACTGCATGCCTTTCTCTGCCACTCCTCAGTTCCATTGTACCCCACCAACGATGAGGACTGAAAAATAACCCTCTATTTTAGTTTGATGCAGTCAGATTGTCTTAATTAACAACTAGAGGTAGTGAGTCTTGTAAAAGGACACCAAGAGTTGTGTCAGTTTTTGGAGCCAACACTCCCAGCAGCAAAACCCTTCCAGAAGCATCTCACAACTTACCTACCCAGCAGCCACGCGGGGTAGGTAACAGGAATGTGTCCATAAGGAAGAAGCCTCATCATCACTCCACAGTCCCCATGTGCACTCCACACATCCACACACCTCAGACAAGGGTCTGGATAACCTGGCACGTTCCCTGGTGGGCATGGCAGCCCCAGAGGTGTTGGCAGCCTGTGGTTACACTCTGGGGCAACTATTTTGTGGCCACTGGCCTGTGCTTGGGATACACGCAGGAGGTGCCTGGTTGCCATTAAAAACGAGTTCCCACCACTTATGTGCCAGCCCAGGGCTGAGGGTTGTGATGAGACCGTGAGGAGGGGAAAGCCCCAAGGGGGTCAGCAGGACCCTGCCCAGGGGGGTCCAGGGTACTGGGCGGGGG
>VWZD01007681.1:587888-648978 GCA_013396695.1 Sakesphorus luctuosus | reverse complement strand
GGGATCTGTAGTCCCGGATCGGCCTGTGGGGATCTGTAGTCCCGGGTTTAGCCTGCCGGGATCTGTAGTCCCGGGTTTAGCCTGCCGGGATGTGTAGTCCCGGATCGGCCTGTCGGGATGTGTAGTCCCGGTCCCCTCAGGCCGGTCCCGCCCTGTCCGCCCCGCGCCGTTCGGGCCGAGATGGCGGCGCGGCCGAGCGAGCCCCGGCTGGTGTCGCTGCCCCTGTCGCGGATCCGGGTGATCATGAAGAGCTCCCCGGAGGTGTCGAGCATCAACCAGGACGCGCTGTTCCTCACGGCCAAGGCCACGGTACCGCCCGGCCCTGTCTGCCCTGCCCTCGGCCCCGCAGCCCCCGGGCCGGGCCCTGCTCTCCCTCTGGTGCCGCTCCCGCCGGAGCCCCCGAAACCAGAACCGCGCAGTGCTGGGGCTGGGACAGACCTTAAAAAGCATCGAATTCCACCCCTAACACCTTCCCCTGCCCCAGCCCCATCCACCCTGAGCGTTCCCAGCTCTGGGGCAGCCGCAGCTTCTCTGGGCAACCCGTGCCAGGCCTGCCCATCCCCAAGGAACAACTCTGTGCCTGATATCCATCTAAACCTGCTCTATTTCACTGTGAAGCCATTCCCCCTTGACCTGTCCGTGCATGTCCCTGTGAACAGACTGTAAGTTCCTTTTGGAAGCTGAAAGGTTTCCTGCAGGTTCCCTTTGGGAGCTGGAAATTCGGGAATCTCTGCACCGAGGGCCCCTTAAGTGTCTGTGCAGTTAAACGTGGTGCTTCTGCCGCAACTGTGTACATACATGCATAGCTTGGCCGTTTGCTTTTTTTCCTTTTTTAGGAGCTTTTTGTTCAGTATTTGGCTTCCTACTCCTACAAGCACGGCCGAGGGAAGGAGAAGAACGCCCTGACCTACACGGACCTGTCTCACACAGCAGAGGAGTGTGAGACCTTTCAGTTCCTGGCAGGTATTGGCAGCACGAGGGGAAGGGCAGTCTGTGCCTTGGGCAGTGAAATCGTGTCCTAATGCCTTGTTTGTGAGGACCCAGTTCTGCTGCCGGGCTCTGATGTTCTGCACATCAGACACTACCTCACTGAAAACATTTCCTTGTGAATGGGCTTTTTTCTGCTGCTTCTAATTTATACAATTCTACTACATGCAGTTCTCAGGATATTGCCTTAAGGATTTCTTAAGTTACAGCAATTCAGTTGAAAGCTTTCAGCCTGTGAAAGATCATTGTACATATTTAGGTGAGAGGTTGTATGGTCCAAAAAGGACGCATAGAAATCTGTAAGTTTTGAGGAAAAGACCTTCATTATATGGTCTCTCTCTGCTTTTAGATATATGTACACACAGGTGTGTGTGCATGCAGTTTTTCCTGGTACTTGGGTTTGTGGTCTAACACTCAGCTACTAGTCCAGTCTCTCTCTGGGTTCCTCATGGACATACTTCCAGGGCACACAGTTCTGCTTTGTCTCAGGTCCATTATTGCCCTGGACAAGTATCTTAATGCAGAAAAAAAACCCAAACCAGTTCTACTGAGACATAAATTGGACAGCTGGGTTGTTGGGTCCAAGGTAGTAGAGCACTCTAATTTACATCAAATAAATGGTGCACATTATCACACAGCAAAAACAGTTGCCAGTAATGAGTTGTACAATCCTTATGTTTGGTTACTTGTAGCATAACTGGGTAATTCTCTCCTATAGCTGTGTAGGTCAGGCTGCTTTACCTGGTTATGCACTTAAGCTTTGTTAAAAATATTAATATTTCTTTTTGACTTCATTTCATGAGTAGTTTGGATGCAACAGTACTAATGAGGCTATGTAAGTATTCAGCCATAAAAGCAACAATTCTGCCTTCCAGATATCTTACCAAAGAAGATCCTGGCAAGCAAATACCTAAAAATGCTTGAAAAAGAGAAGCGAGATGGAGAAGTGGGGGAAGATGATGATGGTGGTGAGGAAGAAGAGGATGAAGACAAAGCTCTTGGTGACAGTGTTGGATCTTAAGGCCAGCAGGGAATTGCTTCATAGTTGATCTGTTTTCTGTTCTATAAAGGATGCTATTTTTGTGACTGAGAATCCAGGTGCTGGATATATTTATACACTGAGCCATCTGCTTTTGCTTTAAGAAGTTTAGAAACTGAACTTTATGTTGCTGAAGAATGGAATTCTTCCCTCAGAAACATGGAGGGTAGGACGACAGTGTGTGTCTGACAGCAGAGCTTGCTCAGGAGACTTCCAATCACTCTTCAGACAATCATTACCCAAATTTAAATTTTGTTACAGGCAGCTTTCAGTCCAGAAGCCCCAAAAGTGGACCAAGTCCATTAAATAAGCCTTTAAAAACAGCTACTTCTGTGATGCAGCATCATGTGGGCATTTAAACAGGGTGGAGGAGGAGATCCATCCCAGGGACTAATGTGGTTCTGCAGTTGTGGTGGTGAAGGTAAATGTGTTGGAACATGATGTAAATATGCACATGTAGAACCTTTTCCTCCAATGAACTGTTCCTGCAGTTTCTCCTACCAAAATGCACTCTGAAGTCTTACTGGATGTGGGTTCCTGAGAATGAGCAACTCCTTTACCATTTGAGTGACAGAGCTGGATTTTAAAANGCCAGCTCAACCCAAGACACTGAGTCAGGCAGGAATTTGTTGGCTCAAACAACACCCCAATTTGGCTGGCATGGTGAGGAGTTCCCAGGGCACTGTCCTCCCTGCCAGGGTGACACCAACTGCTTCTCTTGGGCTGGACACACACCAAACTGCTCTGAAAACACAGGCCAGGAAGCTCCAACAGCTCCATAATCCAACACACTCCAGAGTGGTGCTAGGAAGGCACAGTGGAGGTTGGGCAGGTAAGGTCAGGGGCTGGCAGAGGAGTGAAGCCACTGAGCCACACCAGAAATGCTGTTCTGAAAGATCAAAGGATGTTGCACCATAAAAACTTCCTAAATGGAAATGGTGTTGTACCAGGAATGTGGCAGCGAGCGCTGAGTGATGCTGGATCCCGAGAGAAATTCCCAAGTGGGTATATGCAGAGCTACACTATTGTTGAAAGGGTTGTTTGGTGCTTTTTTTAAAAAACTATTTTGATTAAAAGTGCATGGGGATGTGTGGGAAACTGTGTGGAATGCTGTGTGTCTGTGGGGAGGGAGTGCCAGCAGCAGGATGTGCCAGTTCTTTGGGAAAACACAAAGGAGGTACTTGTGAGTGAGCCCAAAACTGCTCAGCAATTCCACAGCAAAATGGGGTAGAGCACAGGAAGCAACACCCCATCCCCACCCTGCACCCTCTGTGGAAGGGGGGACTGGGAAAGGGGTGGGAAAGGAATTCAATTTTTGACTTGGTTTCTCTTTAATTCCCTTTGATTTGTCAGCAAATTATTTAACTTTTCCCACCAGTCAAGCCTGTTTGGCCCATGAACAGTAACTGGTAAGTGATTCCCATGAGCTTTCTCCTCCTGTTTTCTTTCTCTGTCCTGGGGAGGAGAGGGAATGAGCAGCTGGAATCACATCTGGCCCCAAGGTCAACCCTCCACAACCAGAAATGCCAACCCAGCACACTAACTAAAAGAACTCCATTCCAAGTGGGATCAGACGTGCACACAGTGGGGCACCAGGAGAACATTCCAAGTGACACATCCCAGTCCACCCTTATCCCTTGCAGAAAAGCAAGAGCCACAGCCACAAAGCTCCAGCTACAAACCACATCTTTTAAGAACTTCCTCCAAACTGACCAAGTATCTTGACCCGCTTAAGGTATCCAGGGATTTTAGGCAGTGGAACACAGGCCAGGGACACTTTCCAGGATGAATCTATTATTACATATTTCTGTCATTTCCCCCCTACAATGATGGCTTGTGAAGTCCTTCCCCCCTCACCCCCACCCAGAGCTGCTCAAAGAAGATGAAACTTCCTAAGCCTGCAAAAAAATGACAAAAGAACTGTGGTTACTAAGGATAAACCACCCTATTTCATCCCTCTGAGAAGTTTCCTGTGGGATGATGAACATACTCTGTGAATTACTGAGGCCACAGGAACTTGCACACCCTTCTGGACTCATTCAGCCAGAATCCTCCACGGGACCCTCAGAGCTGCCAGAAGGTGCCACAGCCACCCCGAGGCCCTGCAGCTGCCAGAGCTTGTTGCCACCAAACCAGGGGAGGGTTATTTGTCATCCCCAAGAGCCTGACAGAGCAAAACCACGTCCAATTCAAAGCAGGGTTTCAAAAACAAGGGGGAAACAAAGGGAAGAGAGACAGCTGTGACATTATTTCACATTATTGAGTAAACCCAACCTGTGTTTGCTCCCAAGGGAAGCTCCTTGGCATCCTTGCAGTTCTGTTGGGTACCTTTTTTCACTCAGTGCTTTCCAGTGAACACCAGGTGCTCCCAGCTTTTCCATTTAAAAACTGATCACTGAAAAAATTCACTCAGAAAGCAACAAAAGGCAGGATTTCAGGCAAGTGATTTCCAAAACACCTTCCATACAATTCCAGGATTATGACTTGTGAGCAGTTAAAGCAGCAAATCCTGTCTCTGGAAAGCTGGGCATGGAGCAGGTGAGTGCACAGGGAAACCTCCAAACCACAGGTGAGTGTGCTGCAAGGGAGGGCAATGGAACCAGAGATTTTGGGCTCTCAGGCAACAGAAACCTTCTCTCTTGACAGAAAAAAACCCTTCAGATCAGCATCTTTAAATCTGGATTACAGTTTGACAGAGGAGAACCCGGTACAGCACAAGGGCCTCTGCTCCAGTGCCATCTCCAACCTGCCACCAGGACTTCTAACAACCATTTCTGAGCTCCAGACTGATGGATTGATAATTTTAGGTTTGATTCTGACTTGTGGCAGTGATGAAAACACAGCACTGATGCTGCCCTGGAGCTGCTGGCACAGCACACAGGGATTCCTTACCCTTGTCCTGGGAGTTCTCTGTTCAGGGAATTCAGCAGCTCCTGTGGTGTCCCAATGTTCTTCTGCAAGACAGGGAGGTGCTGGAGCGTGTCCAGGGAAGGGACCAGAGCTGGGGAAGGATCTGGAGCACCAGTGTGATGAGGAGCAGCTGAGGAGGCTCAGCCTGGAGAAAAGGAGGCTCAGGAGGGACATTATTGCTCTCCACAATAACCTGAGGGGAGGGTGTGGCCAGGTGGGGCTCAGTCTCCTCCCAGGGAATTTATCTTAGGATGAGAAGAAACGGCCTCATGTTGTGCCAGGGGAGGTTTGGATGGATATTGGGCACAATTTCTTCACAGAGTTGTCAGGCATTGGAAGAGGTTGCCCAGGAAGTGGTGGAATCACCATCCCTGCAGGGATTTAAGAGATGTGCAAATGTGGCACTTGGGGACGTGGTTGAGTGGTGGCCTTGGCAGTGCTGGGGTAATGGTTGGAATTAATGACCTTAGGGGTCTTTTCCAACCTAAATAATTCTGTGATTTTTCTGCTCACCATGGAAAATTTTCCAGGCCATGAACTCATCCTGTGTGTGCACACATGGAACAGCCTCACACTGCACAAAATGCAAAGTGGCCAAACATTATATAAAAAAAAAAAACATGGAGCAGCATCTCGTAAAGATGAGGAATTTTATTTTATTGACATACTATGAGGCAAAACAAAATTGACACCATACAAAATAACTTTATAAAATATCATTCACATCATTATTTTGTCAGGAATTACAGCATTCTGAGCTTGTTACAAGTCTTATGTTTTGAGGTGAAAAACACTATGCTAAATCTTTAGTATTAGTTGTATATGTACAGTAAGAAACCAGAACAGAACCTGTTAGGTTTTTCATGAGTTTATTGCAAAAGTAGTGCAAACTATTTCACCTTGCAAGCTGTAAAACAAACTTGGAAAAGGACCCACCTAAGCTTAAAAACATGACAATAAATGCTCAATTTCACAGCCTTTGAAGCTTCCTTCAAACAGTTCTCAACAAGAACTCCCCATCTCTGCACCATGTTTAGATTTTCACCGACTGGAAAATGAAGGAGTAGAGGATGGACCCGCAGAGGGAGTGGGCAGAGAGGGAAGTCCTGCCCTGACAGGGGGCACAGCTCCTGCCAAAGGATTGGGGAATCTCCCCCCAAACACCCACCTGTGGGAGGGTTCGGTCACTTTGCTCCCCTCTGTTAATAAACAGCCCCTTTTCCACACTCGTATTGGAGAAAAGAGTCAAGAAAGCAGGACAAGCAGAAAAAAAATGTAATTAAGAATTAGGAACATGCATTGTCTGCTTTGGGAACAGAACATCCTTTCCCTCCTTGTCCTGAAGTCTCCACAAAGCGGATTTCCACCCTCCCATCCCACACCACCACCTGATCCAAGGCAGGACACGACACTCTACGAGATCCAGAGAAAACAACGGCCTAGAGAGCACTACTGGGGTCCCCCAAAGCAAACACAAGCGAGGTCACCTCCTAAAGAAACCACGAAAGCAAACAAGAGCTACATGAAAAATGTTAAAGAAACAAAATGCAGCATATTCAGGCTCTTTTTTTTGTTTTTTTAATCTTGAGGTACCTATATAAATATTACCTTCTGCCCAAAGTCCGACTGGTTTTGTTACAAACTAAAGTCCTTGTCGTGAGCCAATTGCAGGGCAAACATTATTACTGAGAAAGTGCAACCATGCTGATCATTTATCTGCAGCATATTAAAGGATGATTAGGCTTTAGAAAATATAGCTTAAGTCTAGACCTGATGGAGCAGTTTTATAAAAACACTGAACTGAGGCCTTTTCCTTTTGTTGGAGTCTCTCTGCAGCAGAAAGCCTTGGGAAACAGCCTGCAAGTCCTGCCACGATGGAATGTCAGCACTTTACAATCCCATATATAGATTTTTTTTTCTTCAATATTTAAACTAAACACAATTTTACAGCAAAGATTCCTCCCCTCTGTTGTAGGTACTGGTAAAAAGTGGATTTTTTTTTTTAATTTAATTTTTTTAAACTTCAAAAAGTGATAAGAGTATCACAACTTAAAGCTTTCCAAAAAAAGGATTTTTTCCCAAGTAAAAAAGGTTCACGCAGTAGAAAAACTTAGAGTTGTAAACTGTTACATACAAAACTGTGGAAAGGTCAGTGAGATTTTATTCCCTCACCCTGACATGTGTATCCCTTCATTTTAATATATATATATATATATATATATATACACATACCCACAGGCACACACAGCTGTGCTCTCTGTGTGCTCTGTGCATACACAGGGACCCACAGATGGACAGATCTGGGCTCAGGATTACACACTTCAAACTTTATTGGGCATTTCTTTGCTAGCTCAGCTGTGATACTGCACATTTGACAACTTCCTACACTGAAAAATACTTTCAAATTCGCTAAAACTCTATTTTCTGACTTTTTTTTTTCCTTTTATTTTTTTTTTACTTGGCGGTTAAAACCCATTTGCTGTTTTTAATTAAGAAGATGAAGTTTTGATTGTTATGCACTGGGGAAAAAAAAGAAAAAAACCAACCACAAAGGCACGAAGAATAGAACTCAGCTCCAAGATTGCTGTCCCCAAACAACAACCCCGAGGTTTGGGGCGCCCAAGGTCGGGCGTCACGCGCCCTTTGGTCGCTTTTTGCCAATCTCCTCCAAAATTTGAGCAATTAGCACCCGACTGGTTACATGAGGTAGATCCAAATTGGAAAATAAAACAAACAAAAAAGCAAGCTGGGTCCCCAATCCTTTTTTTTTGCTTCTATTTAAAATGTTTCCAGGGTTCTGTGTCAGTGGTGGGAAGTGGAAGCAATGGCACCATCGGAGGAGAGCATGGAACTCCAGAATGGCTTTTTTTTTGGTTTTTTTGGATGTAAATTTAAGTGTTAAAATCACAGTCCCCCTTCAGGCAGGGATTTGCTGGCAGAGGGAGGCAGGAGAGTGTGTTCGGCAACAAGGACAAGGACGAGCTGGGATTTGGGAAGCTGTTTGGGGCTGGAATGGTGACGCACAGACAGAGCCAGAGTGTCCCCTGTCCCTCAGGTGACACTTCAGACTCAACACACACACATGAACTAAACACACATTTAGTACCACTTGAAACGACCTTAACATCATAACTTTTTTTTTTCTCCAAAAAAAAAATAGCAAACTTTACATGGTCATAAAAGCATTTTGATTCAAGGGAGCATTTACAATTCGAAAAATCCTGAATTGATTTTTGGTTCTTTTTCGGTTATTTTATAAAAAATAATAGAATTTTGAAACTATTAAGCAAAAGATTAAAACCTTAACAGATGTCAGTTAAATCTGCAATGTACCAAAATCAAAGCGAAGAAAAAAAATTGGATTTAATGAATACATTCTGTTTTCCATCTCGCCCTCCTGAGACTGAGTTAACCACTTTGCTGCACAGACATTGGGGCTGGATCTTCACTTATCAACTGCCCTAAATATTGAGATTTTTGTGATTGTACAAACTAATAAAATACTGCAAAAGGCAAGAAAATTGTGCTTGTTATTTCAGCAAAATACTGCCTTTGTATCTTTTATAGACAGGCTATATACTGTCCTGCTTTCCTTTCATTATCTGTGTGTAAACACACACACAAATGGATACACACACATAAAATCTACAAAATCTACTAAACTTTATCAACAAATGACAGAAAGCAAATGGTAACACTTTTGAGGATAGCACAGAACTTGGCCAGATGTAATTCCTCGTTGCACCTCATTGAAAATTTGATTTTCCAAGATAAATAATTCCAAAACTTTACTCCTTAATGGTTTTCAATGGTTTGTTTGGGAGTTTTTTCCCCCTTAATTTCTATAAAATGAAATGACAAACTTGTCACTTGTAAATGAGATGAGCAATTGAAGGGCTCAGTCATAGTAAGTTCCAGGAGCAAAACTATCAGGAACAACAAAATTGGGGTCAATATACCTATTTTTTTTATAGCACAGAAACAGCCCCATCTGAGCATCTCCCAGTCGATGCAGAATTACCTTTGGGGAAATCTAACCCCAAACTTCCTTGCATGTCTTGTTGCTACAGGATGAGCCTGATCCAACCCACAGCACTTGGCCCAGACTGGGATTTTGGGAGCCCCCAAAGCCCAGCCCTGCTCAGACCAAGGGCATGGCAGGCAAAAATGTGCAATTTTACAGATACTGGCACGAGTGAAGCTTCCTCTGTTCGTGGATTGAAGTCCATGAAAAGCTGCTAAACCCAGAAAAGAGCCCACATTTATTTTTTCCCCCCTGCCAGGAAATCAAACCTAACAAAGCAAACCCAAACAGCACCAGCCAGGGGATTAGAGACTCCCAGGCCTTGTCTGCTGACCTGGTCACCACCCATGCTTGCCAAGCACACTCAAAAAAACCCCATGAAATGGCCAGAAAAGTTTAAATTAGATTTTGTGGACAATTCCAGGCTTGCTCCCAGGTCAGACAGGACCTGCAGCTGCTCCAGCAGGTGCTTCAGCTGGGCCTGAAGGAGGGGGGAATATTAACAGAACTAAAGCACCTGGTACAACAGCACATCCAGAACATGGGGAAAACACACAGCTACAACCTGGGCACTCCCAAGAACCTCAGAGAAGAGGAGATGCCCTTTGCAGAGCCCTGCCATGCAGCCCTGGGCTCCCCACACTCACACAGGAGGTCTGGGGACAGCAGCCACAGGAGTTTAAGGAGCATCTGCTGAGGCAGCACAGGGACAAGTCCAAAGCAGCTGCTGTTCTGGGGATACTGAGGTGGGAGGAAGGAGCAGCCTCCCCTCACCTGGACCTGTGGGGCCACAGCACTGTGCAAAGCTCCCAAACTGGCTCCTGTCACCTGTTCTGGGGATACTGAGGTGGGAGGAAGGAGCAGCCTCCCCTCACCTGGACCTGTGGGGCCACAGCACTGTGCAAAGCCCCCAGACTGGCTCTTGGCACCCTCTTCCCCCTCCAAATGCAGCAACTCCCTGTCCTGGCTCCAGCCAGGCCCAAAGGTCACTGACACCACAAGTCAGCCCAAGGAGCTCCCTCCCAGCACAGCCCCTTGGGAAAAGGGCCCATGGATGGGTGTGAGGGGGGATCTGTGAGGGGCAGCCAGAAGGGAAACCAAGAATGAAACTGTCACCTTGACAAGTGCTTAATTACCGACTGTCCCTCACTCCTGAGCTCATTCCCTGGCGCTGCCCCTCCTGCAGCACCCCCAGCTCCCAGCACAGGCTCTTCCCTGCCTCAACTCCTGGTGGTCCCAGGTTTGCAGACCCCCTCCCCTCCCATCAGCTCCCAGCACAGGCTCTTCCCTGCCTCAACTCCTGGTGGTCCCAGGTTTGCAGAGCCCCTCCCCTCCCATCAGCAGTGGGGAGGCCATTCCAGCACCCCTGCAAAGGGAAACCCCTGCCAGGCCAAACAGCAACAGTGTCTATGGATCTCCACACCTCTGGAGGAGCTTTGTGAAATGAGCACTGGGAACTGAACCAAACTCGCAGGACTTTACCCCACTTGGTTATTAATGAGCTGGTTTATGATTTATCCAGGTGGACACAAAAAGTGGGTGCCAGAAAGCCAGAACTTCAGCAATCCTCCCTGCCATGGATGAGCTTCAGTGCCCACACCCAGGGATGAGGAGGAGGGAATTCCTGGGAGCACAGATCCCAGCAAACTCACTCCTGAGAGGCTCAGATCCCCAGCACAAAGCCCAGTTTCTCCTGAATGAAAATAAAACTGAACCCCAACACTGCCATGAAGCCACAGCAGCTGCTGTCAGTGAAGGGGCTCACTCTGAGATGAGGAAGCTTTTTGGATTCACTGTAAACAAAGTCTGATGTATGAACACAGCTTTCTACAGTTTCATTTCAGGTCTCTTAAAGCACCTTCAGTCCATATACATTTATGTCAGGGTTGAGTTTCAGCCAAGACTTTGAAAAAGAAAGGACACTAAATAGTCACAAGATAAACATACACGGGTTTGGGGTTGTTTTTTGGTGTTTTGACGTGGGGATTTTTGCCCATTTTAAAGTTTATAATTTTCTGAGCAGGGAATAAAGTACTTTCACTCTTACAGTCTGATGTCAACTTATCTAAAACATACATTAAAAAAATAATCCAATACATTTTTTTTTTGCCTTGGATTCAAAATATATTTCAAGCACCTTCATGTGATTTTCAGTGAACACCTGACACTTTCAGGGCGATAAACAGAAACATTCTTCCTTTGGAAACAACAGCACAGAAACTCATGTGAAGGGAGAGGTTACAGAGGGAGCTGAGCTGGAAGGGACCCCCAGGGATGGTGGAATCCAACCCTTAAGTGACTGGCCCCCACAGGGATGGTGGAATCCAACCCTTAAGTGACTGGCCCCCACAGGGATCTTGGCTGCTCAGTGGCAGGTTCACTTAAATTCCTTCCCCTGGCAGAGAATACAGGAGGTAGCCTTGGACTTCTGTAGTGATTTGGCCAAGCAATTACATTCATATCAACACTTCAGACAAAGAAACATCCCTGGCAGGGACACCCAATGGGATCAAAGGGACTCTGAGCCACGTCAGGCACACACAGCACCCCTGCCCATACCTCTCAGGCTGAACCACCTCAGAAATGCACCTTTCCAGTCACTAATCCACAAACATGCTGGTTTGCATCCTAACTCTGGATAATGGGGCTGGAGTGGGGCCTCTCCTGTTCCTGAGGGACATGGAGGCAAAAGGCCATTGCTGATGGAGGGGAGACCAACAGACCCCCAGAGCCAACACTGCACTCAGCTCAGGGCACTAAAGCATCTCCTGCACTGCCCAGTCCCACCCCACGGAGGGACAGACAGCAGGACTCTGTGCCTTGGAGCCCAAATCCCTGTTATTCCACCGATTCTGCCACATACACAAGTTCTGCTCCTACAACACCAGAGTCAGGAGCTGGAATAAGCAAGGAAGAGCTGTGACAGCTCCAGCTGGTAATCCAGGTATCCCATTAATGCCATCAGTCCACTGGTACCAAACTGGCATTTGAAGGTTGCACAGACAAGGAGCACACTGAGAGCCTCCAACTACACCTCTGGGGTGGGGCAGAAAAGGGCACAGAAATGGTTTACAAATTCAGACAAACCCTAAATATTTCCACTGTAATAAAGCACCTGTGCCCTCTTGAACTGGTGCATAATGCAAACAAGGGAGAACAACATGGAACACCACAGCTCACATCTCAGCACTGTAAAATATGGCAGTATTCTGGAAAACAGAATGAGGAATGGTATCCCCAGCATTTCAGTATTTGCTGTACAGAGCACTATTTACAGTATTTTCAGCTACAGCAGATGCAAAAAAAAAAAGTCTTACAGTAAAAGGGGAATTTTAAAAAACAAAAAAATCAGTGCAATTACCTTCTACTTGAAGTTTTCCTTACAAAAGACAACATGTGTGCATCAAGAAGAATGTTACCAAATGGATAGAAAAGTAAAAAAACAAAGGACTGCCTGCTTTAGGAATGGGGAAAGCCACACAGGCAGGACACACACACAAAGAGATGCTATGGCAGGAGAGGAGTATTAAAAAAACAGGAAAATAAGTGATTTTAATTACACTGGTCTCGAGTGTGAAAAATACTGAGAACTCTCTTTACATTCCTGTATTTAATGTGTAAAAGATGCCTGAAAAATTATTCCCTTATGGTTTATTTATGCCACCAGAGATGCTTATTTGACTGAGTGAGGAGCAAGGATGTCCATCTAATTAATCTCCAAAGGCCCCAGGCCTGCACCCCCAGCAGGTACAGTCCTGGATAAGCCCAACCTGCAGAACCAACCTGTCCTGACTGCCAAAGATCAACATCCCCCTCAGAAAGGAACACTCTGTAGGGACACTAAAACCCCTCCAACAATCCCCTGGGTTGGCTGGGGGTGTTGGCACAGACACTGCTCTTGGCCTGGCTCTCAGTTCAATTCTGGATTCGTGGGCATGAGGAAGGTTTGGGTTCCTCCAGGGCAGGCTGTGTTGGGAGGGATCTGCTCTGTGTGTTGGAGGGATCTGCTCTGTGTTGGAGGGATCTGCTCTACAGCAAAGAGAGAGCACTGGCAGCAACCACAGGGCGCTCAGATCACGACCTTCTCCTTCATGGAGAGCCTCTGGGCTTTTGGACATGCACCAAAAAGCATTAAAAGCATCTCAGAACCTTCAGCCTTTTCAGAAAACTACCCAGGCATGCAAAACTCTGAACTCCTCACACCTAAAGTTTAAATTTTAAAAATATGTTGTAACAATGTTCCAACCAGAACAAGACTGCTAAAACAGACAAAGGTTGCAGGAGTTATTGACAGAGGCAGAATTAAAGCTAAACCTTCACAACCTTTTTGCTTTTACAATCAGGGACCACTGCCTGGGGGCCTGGATGGAGATCAAAAGTATCTGTCATGGATTTCAAAAGCATCTATTATGGATTTCTTGTTTTAAACGTATGTTTCCTGTAAATTTTCCATGTTGGCCCCAGTAGATTAAGACAAAAGAGCTTTCACTAAAACCAGGGGTAAACAGCAAACTCCCCAAACCTGACAGATCCAGAAACCAGGGGACTGATGTGCCAAAGCTCCTGGGACACAGATCATTGATTGTAATTCACAAAGTCAAATATTCCAAACCAAACCAAGCCAAACCAAGGAGTTCTGACAAAACAAGGGACCTCACACCATTCAGCAGTGCACACACAAACCAAAGGGTTACATTGCATAGGGCTGTCTGAAATGCCAGCTCACACAAAGGCAGAGACAAATCCACCTCCTTCCAGCATTTCCCAACAGGACATTGATCCTAAGGATCAGCTCAGCTGTTTCCTGGGTGGTCCAACAGGTGCAGTGAACATCAGTTATTCTATCCAGCAGAAATTTCCACCACCAAGCAGACCTTGTTATTGCATTAGATTTTGCACATCATAAAAAAAAAGAAGACAATTTTTAAGTATTTTATGTCAGCTGACAGTACTTCTCACCTCCCAAGAGGAGCACTTTGCACTTGATGCTGGTTTTGGGGGGGTTGTGCAGTGGGAGTCACAGGACTGGCAAACACCCCAAAGGGCTGGGGGTGACACAGGTTTGGTTATTGCTGCCCTGAGCTGCACAGGACTCTGGTTCCAGCTGTGCCCTCAGCTGGGTCTGCTGCAGCAGGACCTGGGGCAGGCTGACACTCCTGGAGCTTGCTGCTCACCTGAGACATTGCTGTTCTACATCAGACATGTGGGCTGGAAGGAAAGGAAATAATCATAGGATTTGAGGTGTTTGCAGTGGGTTTTCTTCACAGGAGACAGTGCTGAGTGTGGAATTTATATTAAAGTACTCCCAGAAAGAGCACTGCTGGGACTGCCAGCACACTGCACTTTTCAAAGTATATACTTAACAGGTATTTTTGCTTTAAACTACTCACTCATTCATCACTGGTGGGAGGGAAAAGGAGGGAGACCTGAAGGCATAAAGAATTAGCAGTATTAGAGGCTTAGAAAGATCTGGAAAAGGTAAAAATGTCCTGAAATGCACAGAACCATCCCAAGTTCTTCACACTTAGTGAAGGAAAGCTACACAAGATTTCTGCTCGTTCCAAGAGGATACACAGACAACAGCTACTCTCAGATTAAGGGCCTGCCTAAAACTCCTTTCCTCACAAAGGAAACACCCTAAATAGGATGCAGTGAGTCCCACAGTCTGCTTCAGAAATGAGATTTGAGGTCAAGACAGATCCTGCCCTCCTTGCCCCATCTGACCACCTGTACAAGGCATTTATCCCAGATCTGCACGGAAAGAGGGGGATGGAGTTCACATCCAAGAGGTCTCTGCATAACAGACAGCAAGATAAACTAAGTGGTGTCTTAAAATGGATCATCTTTTTCCTATTTGTTAAGAACAATTCATATAAAAAATAATTCTTATACAAAACTCTGCCAAATTAAAATCTTCACCAAAATAGGAAACCTGTCAAGGAAACACAGGGAAGTGCAACACACCCAGCATGGGAAGCTCTGCAGTTTAGGGGTGCCTGGGGGGAGGTAGGTACAACCTGGCTGGGACACAGCAAGACACACAATGCTACCTAAACTTGGCTTAAAATTTGCTTGTATCTGAATTTATAAAACTATGACCAAGAACACACTCTGCCCCAGCAGCCTAATCACCAAATCAGAATAATACAAAGACTCCATTAATAGGTTTTACATTTCACCTAAAAAAAACACCAACAACCAAGACACTGCTACAAGGTGAAGATCTGAACTCACACAAAATAATGTACCTACAAGTGTTTATGCAGCAAAGGTTGGGCATATTCTAGCTTATCCAACAACAGGTGTTTGCAGTGGATGTGCTCTGTGGTTAAAGCTACTCGCCCGTCCCAGTGGCCAGAGGTAACAGTATCCAACACAGAGACTGAGCAGCTGCTCAGAGAAAAAGGAAAAGACAAAGCAAAATCAACCAGTGGAAGAGAATGGAAGTTTTCAAACCTGCCTCTTTAGCACATTATTTCACTTCTCCTACGGAAAAACAAACAAGGTAAGTCAGCACAAACAAGTTTCCCGGGCTTTTTCCATTTTCTCCTAAAGCTGCTCGTGGCATTGTAATTAGTGCAATGGTTTACAAGTGTGTTATGGTTTTTATGAATCCAGTGTGCAAACTAACAGAGCGTCTGTCTCGTAATTATCAGCTGTAATTAATGCTCCTCTGAAGAGAATGGCAAAACACTCCCATTTCCTATGGACCTTATGCATAGTGAGGAGAGTTCCACCTCCCTCCCTAAGTAAACTTGAGTCTCCTAAGATTCATCTTTACTGCATAGATTCTCTGACTCCTGCCCACCCTGCAGTGAGCCCCTCTCCCAGAGGAGCTGCTGCCCCACCAGTACCCACCACATCAGTAACACCCATTGCCTTGTGCTTGAGTGAAGGGAGGGTTGGACTGTGCGTCTGAGCGCAGAGGTAAAACAAACCTGCTGTGCTGTGTGCACCTTTAAAGCCTTCCTGCAAACCAAGCTACAACAGACACTGTTGGTATCTCTGACCTCTCACCACCTCCATTGCATATTTTTGCATTTGAAGAGTAATGTCCCCACGAGAAGGTTTTTACTTTCTAAATTCAAAGCATTCTTGATATGTTAACAGAAGTATAATGAGCACTCCTTAGTAAATAAAAATAAATAATAGCATCTAGTCTATCACATTAATACTGTGAAACATATATAAAATTTACATTAACTCAAACTACAGTGAAAAAGGATTGTACTGTATTTATCACCACAGACCCGTATTCTTTAGAGACTTTGGAAAGTAAGTGTCACAGTCCTGTATGACAAATCCTAAAGTTAGCTGTCAGTATGATCTTAAAAAAATCTTTACAAGTTTTTTAAATGGCACATTTTCTTTTGCCAATCTAACTGGAGCTATTAAAAGCTTAGGTACAAGTTTATTCTTTTTTTTTTTTTTTAAATTTATCTTTAGTCTATGAAAAACATTTTCAAATGCAGCACAATAAAAAACATTCAAGAACAAGCTTCAGAAAATACATTTGCCCTTAGACACACAGAGAATAATCTGAGAATAATCTTTATAAGACAGTTGAAAACCAGAATTTTGTCACTCTCTTATTTTGAAAATAAAAATTTTGTAAATTCATCTAGAATAATCAAGGCTTCATAAATAGTCAAAAAACGCTTTGTTTAGTATTAAAAGCTAATTCACAGCGTTTTAGCCCATCACTGAATTAGATCTCTGCAAATTATTAAAAGCAACTCAATGAATAGCAAACGGAATGAGAAGTTTTGTGGGTTGGGTTGTTGCTTGGTGTTTTTTTCCTTCCCTAAGCCCTGAGATTGCAGCTCTTGACTTAATTATAAAATATGGGTCTGGTTTATACCAAGCAGCTTAGAGATTTTTTGGCAAACCACATTTCCAGCGATGGTGGGGTTGGGAACAAGAATGCAGTTCTGAAATCCTGGACGGAAGGCTTCCTTGGAAATGGGAAGGGAAGGGATTGGGATGTGTCCCTCGTTGCTGCTGTCCTGCAGCTGGGGCTGGTCTAAGTGCAGCTGCTCCGGTGTGTGTGAATCCCGCTCTGCCTCGGACGGAGCCGCTAAACATGAAACGTGTCACGCAAAGTACATCGTGCGCAGCGTGTCCTGGTGAACCTGAACTGCCTTGGCAAGTGCCTGGTGGTCTCTGCCATTGCTCTGCCCAGAAGTGTGGCTGCCTTCAGCACTGGAAGAGAAGGGAGGGGGGGAACAAAACACAGCAGGTTGGGGGGGAAGAGAAGCCCTATTTAATCTGCCTCTCCTTGCACGTGTGTTCGTGTCGTTTGTTCCTTCTGAACACAATGGTCAAAAGTTAATCACCCTTAAAGCACCACAGGTTCTGACACAGGAAAATCTGCTTTTTTCAGCAACATAATTCAGTAGCAACAGCAAATTTCCCAGACTTAGCAAGCCCACTGCCTTTCTGCCTCCTCTCAAATTCCATAGGCATTCACAGCTCTGCACTCACCTGTCGTGTTCCTTGTCCACCAGGTGGTACCTGGCCCTGAAGGCCACCAGGTGTGCGTAGTAGGCGGGCGCGGGGATGGACACGGAGCGGGTGCAGCGCACGTAGGTGTGGCACAGCTGGTACGTGAGGATCTGCAGCTCGTCCGAGGAGAAGCGATTGTCATCCCACAGCACGTGGTAATGGGAGGGTCTGCTTGTTCCCTGGAGGCACAGGACACTCAGGACATCAGCTTTCCAAAACCATCTGGAATTTCCATCCCTGCAGGTGAGCTGCAGTGGAACAGTCGCTCCCTCAAAAATCACATGGAGCAGCTCTACAGCTTTCAGCATATTTGTCCTTTAAAGGGTAAACAACCTCCCTCCTTGCTCCCCATCTAACTAATCCCTTCCCTTTTTGGATAGGATTGTGCTTTCTAGAATTCCATCTCTGTTACTGAAATTAAATGATCCTACTAAAATGCACTTTCATCTTTTAAAACTTCCATCTGACAAAAAGCCATCAGAAGATGTTTTGCCTAAAGCCACTTGAACACCTAAAAAGTTCCCACCCCACACAAACTGCCTTACCTGGATCCCAGCATGACTACACAGGTAAAAGTCAAACTCTGATGGGTGGGTGATTTTTGTGTCCACTGTGGTACCAGCTGGAATGTTTCCACTCTTTCCAACCTGTGTGAACAGAAAATGCACACACTAAGGCACATAACACAGTCTGGGTTTTTTGACTTTTCAGCTCTAGAGCAAGGAAAGAACACAAGAAAAAGATCTATAAAAAGCACAAAGTGAAGGAAGAATGAGCAAAACTAAAAATTTGTTCAAGGGAAAATCTGGAGTGTCTTTACTATGAAGGAAAATAAAAGACAAGCTGCAAAACCTTCTTAGATATCTAAAAAGATTAGATTTTTTCTGAATAATGTCAAAAGGAGTTTCTGCAACTGATTTGCCAAATTCTTTTCACCTTCCCAGTCCAGGACAGGTTTTCCTCTTTAACTTCTGTTCATACCTGAGAAGGGACAATCCTTAGCTGTCAGACAGGCCGCCTCTTCCCTCAAAAACTCCTCAAAGCAGAACTAAAAAATACTCTTCGCTTTCAAACAATTTAACAACTGTAATCATAGCATTTATTAATGTAACAACCACCTTCATGTCAGCGTTAGAAGTTAGTAATTATTGCCTTGAAACCTAGTGGGCTTCAAGGGTTCCCCCAGAGAAGCCTGACAGACGGAAAAAGCACATAAAAGGCTTATCTGTGAGCAGAGATTCCCCACTGGGAACTCTCCACTCACAGCACTAACTCCATCCTGGCCCTGGGGAGTCTCCTCCCCACAGAGGGAGAACCCAAAACCAGCAGCCAGAGGTGCCTGGGCTGACCTGTCTGGTCACAATGAGCACATACCCGCTCGTTTTTGTCCGTGCAGAAGAGTCTGGTGTGGTGCCTTTTCTGCACAACTATAAATGTGATTCCAGGCTGATAATCCTTCTCCAGTTTAATGCAGGCCTCCCTGATGGCCAGCAGCTCGTGGTGCAGCACCTGAACCACAGACACACAAGTGTGACAAACATGATCCACTGCGATCCCACAGATCATTCATCCACAGATTTATTTATCCACAGATTATTTATCATGGTCCTTCTTGCACTGTCACTCAGAGACGTCAGAGCATTCAGGATCAAATCTTATTTTCTTCCCTACATGAGAACAAATTAGGTCACCAGTTGCCTGAGCCAGACAGTGCTGCTTCCATATTTGTTCAGCTCCAAGCATTAGGCTTGGACTAATAAGCTGCATGTCAGAAGCTTTTTAACTGCCAAATACAAATGAACATTTAATTAGGCTGTTGAATATACAACACACTAATTATTTTTCAGACTACCATAAGGGACAAGATCCAGAATTGCTCAGCTGCTCCTTCTCAGCTTTGTGAAGTCCCAGGTATCAATAATAAGGCGAGTGGAATTCGCGTTAATTATACATTAAAAATGAGTGGAAACCAGTCATAATTTAAAAAAAGAAATTACACAAATATTACTTTATCAATTCAAGTTTAGCAAGTGACCTTTAGTCCCTTCCCCTTGGATTTTGAGAAGTTGACTAGATTATGTATCTTTTAATTTACACACAAAAATAAGTTTATTCTTACGTAAATATATTTAAAATATATAGAAAAATATTTCCTAAAATATTGCATGACACAGTATCTGATGAGTTTTATCAGGAATAAATTAAAAGTGACAGTGTGAAAATACAGCATTCATTAATCCTGGTTTAAAAAGTAGGAAATTTAGTTTCCACTTAATTTTTCCTTATTGCCCAAATTCTATGTGATAAAATCTGATTATTAATGTATCTTGGATGGGTCACAGATGTGGAACATAACCTGAGTGCTAAAACTATACTTTATAATTTTGTAAAGGGAATTATTTTAAAGTGGGAAGTATTTTAAAAACCACATGAGAAATATGGCAACACTTCCCCTGCCCTGTCAGAACCCCTAACACCAATCCCATAAAGCTGCATCGCTCCCAGCAAACTGCACAGTCAGAATTCCAGAAGGAAAAATGTCACCTGTTGGAACTGCCCCTCGGACACCCCGTCCCTGTAGAAGATGATCCGGGTTGGTTTGAACCTGGTTGACTTGTAGAACTGGATGAGCAGCTCCCTGACCATGGCAGCCAGGTCCTGGATGATCTCCTGCCGGTGCTGCTGGACCCGCACGGTGGCGCAGTACCGGTTGGGATGGGCGTCCATGCTGCCCACCACCTGGGCACAGAGGCTCAGTGTCAAACCAAAGGCACTTCATGAAGGCATTTCAGAAGGAAACTGCACTGTCTGTTTAACAGTATCCTGCAAACTAAGCGGTTGGCCTGGCAGAGGTGTAGTTGGAACTAAAATGGGCGTGGAAAGAGTTTGGAGTTCACAGACTCATAGAATCGATTGAGTTGGAAGAGACCTCCGAGACCATCAAGTCCAACCCTTGGGCCAACTCCAGTCCCTTTACCACATCATGGCACTCAGTGCCACGGCCAAGCTCACCTTAAAAACCTCCAGGGATGGGGAATCCACCCCCTCTCTGGGCAGCCCATTCCAATGCCTGAGCACTCTCTTTGCAAAGAACTTTTTTCTCATATCCAACTTCAACTTCCCCTGGCAGAGCTTGAGCCCGTGCCCCCTTGTCCTGTTGCTGAGTGCCTGGGAGAAGATACCAACCCCCACCTGGCTAGAACTTCCCTTCAGGTACTTCTAGACAGTGCTGAGGTCACCTCTGAGCCTCCTCTTCTCCAGCACAAACACCCCCAGCTCCCTCAGCCTCTCCCCACAGCACTTGTGCTCCACTCCCTTCTCCAGCCTTGTTGTTCTGCCTGCCTGTGGCAACACACCCTGCTGGAAGGGAAAACTTACCTTAAATCTAAAAGACTGATTTCCCATCTGCACCTACATACACTTAAAGCAAAATCAAACACAATCTGGAGCACTGATATTATGACACCATTGATTTGGTTCAGACTGCAGTGCAGGAATTTGAACTCTGGAAGACCAAGCCCCTTTTTGGGACACTGTGAATAAGCCCATCCCACTGAAACCACAGAAACATCCACACTGCTCACCAAGGGGGCAGTTTTGTGTGTATGAAACACCAACATTCACATATTGTAAAAGTGGCACAGGGCTTAAAAAGACATACAAGAAAATCCAAATTCCATCATATGACCCTGAGATCAGCTCAGTTGGTTAAAACTTGGTTGTAATAATGCCAAGGTCATGGGTTCAATCCCCTGTGTGGGCCATTGACTTAAGAGTTGGACTCGATGATCCTTGTGGGTCCCTTCCAACTCAGAACAGTCTGTGAAATGTTAGAAGTTAGGACCAAGCACATCTCCACAGGGTTTTCCCTGGACACACAGCTATGATAAGTTTTTAAAACAGGTTTATTTGGCATGTACCATCACCAAAGATCTTGATTATTAACTAATCCAGAGCAGCCATGACTGTCTGGCAATATCCTGTATCCAGGAGTGCATTTTCAAGAGATTACTGCACATTTTGTGCTGTCAGGGACCCCGAGTCCCCAGAAACCACCAGTGAGCCAGCCTGGCTCCCTCTCAGCCATGAAGGAATTCTTAACATTTCTTACTGCTGAAGAAGCAGATTTAAACATGCACCAGCTCTTTACAGGCTGCTGATAAACATCAGCTCCCAGGAAAGCTCCTCTGTGTTTCAGCAGCTCAGGCATTTTACAAGCTAATACACCCATTTAAGTAATTAGCAGCAGAGCAAACTCTCTGAAGTTTCATTAGATTCCTGCAGAAAAATAATTTATACTACTATAATGAGGCAATCAGAAGCAACGGACCACAAAAGAACTGAGAGCAATAAACTGCATTAGAGCTGAGCAGCAGGAGAGAGCTGGGGACGAAGAGCAGGACACCATTTACTCACTGCAGCAATGGAAGGCTTTTTCCCATCTCCAGCTGGGGGGTGAGTTACATCTGCACCAAGGAATATCACAGGCTGTTGGAATACTGGAGGTCTGGTAAAGAGAAAAGAAATTAGAAATAAAAGCAGCAAGGTTTCTGCTTAATAAAGTACATCAGAACTCAAATGAACAGCACTCTGTGAATTCACCAACAACTGGCATGTGATCAGAGCTGGTCACTTGTCCTATGGCAGTAATTAGAAATCCTAATTAAGGTTCTCACACTACACTCTTGGGGCAGATTTTTAAAGCATAGCTAATTGCTACTCTTACTTAAAAATTAGTTTAAAAATATCTTTTTTTTTTTAACTTGGAGAATTGCAGCCTTTATTAATCAGACCACGGAAAAGAATAAAAGTTGACTCCTTTGCATGAAATGGCATCTGAGAAAATTCAGGGACTGTGCACAGACACAGATGCTATAAAAATAAATTAAAATATTTTTCTGTGTTGGTAGATGTATAAAAACTGTGGCTATTAAAAATCATTATTTTAAAATTATTTTTTTTAAAAACCATGCTTCAAAGTTTTAAACAAACCTTTAAGTTATTAATCCACTGCACCAAGAGCAGAACCACAAAACACTACAATGCCAATTTTAAGCTTCAACTCTATTCCTTAATAGAATTTTAAATAGGAAATCTCAAGCCACCAGAATTTTTTTCTGTGTATGTGGGTGTGTAGGGGAATGGTTAGATGGTTATGGAAACAGATTAAGCTGTTTGCAGACCTTCTCTGAAAGAAATGGAAAGGTAATTACAACAATGTAACTTAAAAAGCCAGTTCTACTCCCATTCCCTCAGCCAACAGCAAATAACAATTAGCAAGTTCTGTTTTAAACACCCAAACCCTGCACTTTTCCAGAATGCCAAGATGTTGTGTGTAGTTATGCCACTTTCCCCCTTCACTTAACCCCATTTTCATGGCAAACAAAACCCAAAAGCAACAAAACCCCACCATGGTCCTTTTAGAAACAAACACTCTGTAATGCCATGATTTGAGTTGCTTTAGCAGGAGGCTCCAACAAGCACATTCCCCAGGCCCAGCCTGTTGAGTTCACAGCAGAATTTAACAGGACACACAGATCTACATCCCTTCTGATCACGTGCTCTTTTCCTTCTTCCCTAAGTCCTTGTTGGATTATTTTTCAGCAGCTGCCTCGTGACCAGCCTAAATACTCTTAAGTGAAAATTTGCTTATCAGTGCAGAACAGAATGTTGCTTTCTCTGAACCAGGCTCCCAGGAATGATGCAGCAGGTTATTCCCCATGGTCCACCTGCAACTTGGAAATGCAACTTGGAACTGATTGTAAAAATGCCCTCTTTTTTTACTGATGTGAAAACCCAGTTGTTCATTTTTAATTGAAGTAACTTCATATACCTTTACATTAGGCTTCCCTATCCTACATAGCTAAGAAAAAACAAGCTATATTTTGTCCATTCTTCCTCGGAATTTCTTGTTAATGATTTTTCAATAAAAACAGTGAAAACTTTAATTTGAGATAATTTGCTTTAAGATGTTAACAGCAGGATCACTATTTTATTACAAATAGTACTTGCTTCACTCCTCTCTACACAGAGGACTTCAGTGACACATCAGATATGGAATTCAGTAGTAGCAGGACAACTTCACTGAACTGTAAGTCACAGTATAATTAAAACTTAGCAATGTAATACTAGTAAAAAACTGAAAGTTAAACTGGACCTGGAGACCAACTGAGTTTTCTGCTCCCAGCTTTCAGTTCTTTAAATGTCAGTGTAAGTTAAAGACACATAACAAAATGAAGGATTCTGATCCCAAACTATGAAGGAAAAGGCACTACTGTTCTAGAGGGTCTCTACTTGTTTCTGTAAACTCAAGGCAAAGAGAATATTACGGAGTTTTCACTCAAGTGAAAGTTGGGTACTGCAACAGTCAGATCATGACAACAATGTTTTTATTACAAATTTCAACAGAAGCAAGTGTTGCTCTCTGCTCTGGGGAACCCAACTTCTGCAGGGCTATTTATTAGAAGCCAAAAGAGAGTTTGTCTGAAGAGTCACTTCATCTGCAGGGCTCTGACTGCAGATAAAAGCACCCAGTTATCTCAGCATGACGCACGTTCTCCTTACAACACAAACCCCTCTGCCTCTCTGAGAGGTGTCTTACCTTCCCTGTGGCAGCAGGATGTTATTTACGCCTCCTAATTTGACATTTATTTTTAAGCAGAGGTTGGACAGGGTCTGTGGAGTTGTTCTTTGGACGTTTTTCATCTGCACACACTGCGTGGCCATGCCCAGCACGGTGTCCCCGACGCGCTTCACCTCCGCTGCAGAGCAAAGCACAACCAAGAAGGGTTTGCAAACTGCAATTCCAGCCATGTAGGAGACATGAATGCAGTGCTAATAAACTCCCTTAGAGCTGTAGCCAAGTGGTCACCAAGCTTAAAGCAACGAAACAAAACCTAACCCCTAAATCCAATCCACCAAAGAACCTCCTCCCAGTTCTGCACTGCTCCACCTTCACAGTAACTGGGTCCTAAATATAGTAACTAAAGGCACTGTTGGCTTTTATTAACTAAGAATTTTTTAATTAATTGTTGGTTTAGAATTACAGCGTCATATCATCACCTTTGGCTAATGATGCGGGTAATGGTAGTATCAGGATGATGAGCAATTGTTTCATTATTAAACACTAGACTAATAACACAAACCTCACAGTAATGTGCTAAGCAACACTCAGCCAAGCAGTTCATCAGTTCACCACTGCAAGTTTATCATGGCACAGAAAGTGGTCAGTTCAGCAAAGGACGGCCCAGAAAGTCTCCAGAAAACTCATTAAGTACCACATTATTCCAAAGGTTAAACCAAATCCTATTGTTTACAACAAAACTGAGACTTCAAGGCTTCAGGAGAGCCACAGTCTCACACTGAGGGAAGAGATTCAGGCTCCAAGACTGGCTTAGAGAAGATGCAACCCCCACTCTGGTAACAAGAGAGGGAAAGAGCAGGGTGGGAAGACAAAACTGTGGGGATAGGAAGTGCAGGGTATGGAGGAGCGTAGGGAGAAAATGAGGAGAGATGATTAGAGGGGGCAGAAATAACTGCAATTAAAGATAATGACAAGGAGAGCAGATGAGAGCAGTACCACATCCTCTTAGTGGTTAAGGAAAGGAAAGAGTTCCCTTTAATGCCAAGCAGGAAAAGTGAAAATACCATTCTGCACTGCATTTCTACTGAACAGATTAGAGATGAGCCACTTCCTTTGCAAGGCTCAATTCAGGGAAGGGGGGAAAAGGTACTCTTTCCTTAAAGGTTCCTTGTTTAATCTCTCTTTTCATCTTGTATGAGATAATTAACTAAAGTCAGAAAATTGTTTTGTGTTGTATTAAATTGGTGAGGGTGTGAGGGATGGGATGAAATAAATCTGCAGCTGATTGGTAGACCTGAGCCTTTGGAGAAGAGGCTCCATGAAGTGATAGGAAAAAGAGTGGATGCTGCTCCAACGAGGCAAGTTAAGTGAAAAAAGGAGGGAGGCAGGATAGAAGAACAAGCAGTCTTGCCTATAGGAAGAGCTGGTTCAAACCAAACTGCACAGTTCATCTAAAACATACTAAAACCTGTGTGTGTGTGCTATGCAAAATGCACTGATTGTCCCTCGGTTTCCAAAAAGCAGCTCAGCTTGCTGGGTTTTCACTTTCTATACATCTGTATCCTTGCAACCCCAGTTAAAAATTTGAAATAATTAAAAAAATAGACAGAAATCTTCTCCTTCACTCAACATTTCTGAGTTCAAGAAGCATTTGGACAATGCTCTGGGACAGCTGGTGTGACTCCTGGGGATGGGCCTGTGCTGCGCCAGCACACGGACTTCATGATCCTTGTGAGTCCCTCTCAGCTCAGCATATTCTGTGATTCTGTGACTTTTTGCCAAAGGGTTATGGTGTGAGTAAGCCAAGATGTCCTAAAAGCTACACAGTTATTGAGGTCACTAATTCTTCAATCACTTGATATTTCCAGCATATGAGTTATATTAAGAATATTTTAACCCGCTACGTATCAATTCCATCCACCTCACCAACCCTGGTTCAGCTTTCTCACTCACAACCTGCACGTCCAATGCAACCAGCAGGAAGAATGTGGAAAAGCAAATTTAAAGCATAGAAATAATAATGAAAATAATTAGGCCTTAATATCATAGAATCATAGAATGGATTGGGTTGGAAAAGACCTCTGAGATCATCAAGTCCAACCCTTGGTCCAACTCCAGTCCTTTTACCACATCATGGCACTCAGTGCCATGGTCAATCTCACCTTAAAAATCTCCAGGGATGGTGAATCCACCCCCTCTCTGGGCAGCCCATTCCAATCCCTGAGCACTCTCTCTGCAAAGAAGTTTTTTCTCATCTCCAACTTCAATTTCCCCTGGCAGAGCTTGAGCTTGAGCCCGTGCCCCCTTGTCCTATTGCTGAGTGCCTGGGAGAAGAGACCAACCCCCACCTGGCCACAACTTCCCTTCAGGCAGTTCCAGACAGTGCTGAGGTCACCTCTGAGCCTCCTCTTCTCCAGCACAAACACCCCCAGCTCCCTCAGCCTCTCCCCACAGCACTTGTGCTCCACTCCCTTCTCCAGCCTCGTTGCTCTTCTCTGGCCCCGCTCCAGCCCCTCAATCTCTTTCCTGACCTGAGGGGCCCAGAACTGAACACAATACTCAAGGTGTGGCCTCCCCAAGGCAGAGTCCAGGGGAAGGGTCACTGCCCTGGGCCTGCTGGCCACGCTGGTTTTGATACAGGACAGGATCCCATTGGCCTTCTTGGCCACCTGGGCACACTGTTGGCTCATGTTGAGCTTCCTGTCAACTAGTACCCAGTAATATGAAACATCACACAGCACAAGAAGAATAAAATTAATTTACAGCCCGTTGCCTAAACGGAATTTCTATATTTGAAGTAGCATTAAGCCTCTCTCCTTTGGATCCTTCCCCAAACCCACATGAAGCCATGACTGCAGCACAGCACTGGCACTGACTGACCATAGACGGGTGTTTTGCCGGGCAGGATGACCACGACGAGCTGCAGCCCCGCGTAGGTGTTCTTGAGGTGCCGGAACATGGGCTCCACGCTGTCGGCGCCCTGCGCGTACTTGCAGAAGCACGGCTGCCCCTGGATGGGCATCCCTGCATCCCTGGAGATCTTCCTCAGCTGCTCTGTGAAGGACCTGAGGGATGCAATAAACACATCACACTCTCAGGTGGTGAAACTCATCTTGATTATTGTTCTTATTTTTAGTGGAACAGTCCAAAAAGTTGGGAATTTACACCAAGTGCAAGTTTAAAGATACATCAAGTGCATCTTTTCCTTCTATGTGAAGGAAAGACATGAAATACACTGTATAAAAACGTCACTAATAAAAACAGCATTTCCAAATCAAATTCCACCTCATTTCATCTTTCTACAGCAGATACAGTATAAACTACTTTTTCCAAAAACACTGCAACAATGACATTTTGGATAGCTGGCTCTACCTTAATTACATGTAACTCTAACCCTACCACTATAGAAAGGGCTGGAATTCTAGAATTCCTTCTTCTTGGGGAGGAAAAGAGCCAACAGCAGTTACCAGCAGCTGCCCCGGTGAACTGATCTAACAGCAATCATAATGCACATGAAAACCTTGCTAGATGCCAGAGAAAAGGTGTATCCTGGAGGTCAAGACAAAGCTTCTCCAAGGAACTGGTCAGAAATAGAGACAACCCAAGTTTTTCAGAGGCTTCCATCATTGAGCCTTTTTAGATCACTGATAAAAGCTCCTTTTTATTATGTTGGAATAGGTGCCCCCACAGGTGTCTAAAGAGCTGCTTGTCTTCACCCAATAGTGCCAGGGTGCCACCCACTGAGAGGGTGTGAAGATTTAGTTTCTTCCAAACCCACTGTCAACTTGGATGAATCACAACAGTGTGTGAGTTCCAGCCCTGCAGCCTGGGGCTCCTTGCAGGAAACAGGCACACGAAGTATTCCCCCAGGATAAACAGGCACTTGTCACTGTAGCAGAGTCAGTGGCAGAACATCTCCCCATCCCTGAGAGTGTCCAAGGCCAGGCTGGATGGGGCTCTGAGCAACCTGGACTAGTGGAAGGTGCCCCTGCCCACGGCAGGGGATGTAACAAGATGATCTTTAAGGTCCCTTCCAACTCAAATCACTGTCTGATTTTAACATTCAAGTCTAAAACAGCTCAGGGTTTGAGCCTTTAGAAGTCTGTGTGGAAGCATGGAGGCGAAGAGAAAAGGTTACCTTCATGTTCCCAAGAGGTAAAGCAGGATGATTTGGAAGACTTTTAGGGAATTTGAAGGTATGTACTCTGACAGATTTGTAGCAGCCGAGTTCCAACTTGCTCAACAAGTTGTAACAAGAGCCCAGGAGAAGGAACTGGTTGCAGCAATATTCCCTGTATGGAGGAATGTCCTCTCATGGGAAGGATAAACTCCTAGGCCATCAAGTAATTTCATTTTGCCTCACTATGTTGAAGAATTCTGCCTATTTCTCAGAACTGAATCACTTCACTTATGCATCATTTCCACAGGAAGGGAAAATTCCCTGGCAGCCTAGTTCCTGCCACGTGCCTGGAGAGAACAAGTCCCTCTCTTACACAATGGGCAGTAAAAAGTAAGATTCCAAGTGTTTGCTCATCACTTGACAGGGAAAATTCCCAAGGTATTTGGCAAATGATCTGAGGGAACCCTGTCATGGCAATACTGTTGGTATGAGCAATCACTGTCTTGCATTCACCTCACAGAGAGCAGCTGAGTCACCTGCCAGGGCACCTGTCCATGCACGAAGGGAAAGCCACTGTGTGTGAAAGGACCCAGACACCCACCCAGCTCTGCACACCTTCACTGACCCAAGATTGGACATGCCACTTCTAATAACACTCTTTCAACAATCACATTCCATCCAAAGATAATGAAGCCAGATCTGAAAAGTTTCATTTTAATGCTCATAGTCAACAAAACAACTAGTCCTACTCATCTGGCAATTACAGCAATTTGCACATGCCAGGAACTCTTAAAGGGACAAAAGTTTTAGACAGAAGTTGGATTGCTTTTTAATTTTCCTTTTACGTAAGTTCTGCACAAATAAAGCTATTCCAACAAGGAAGAGAAACCTAAAAGAATATACATGTTAGCTTTCACTCTTGACAAACACCCATCATTACATAATTTCAGTCACCTTAAACTCTGTCCTAAGGCCTCACGGGTCAGGAACCTGCCACAGAGCATAAATGGCTTTTGTTAAGTCTGATTTGGAGGAATTCCTGATGCTGGCACTGAAATCACTGACATCATTCAAAACACAGAGACAGCACTTCAGAAGCTCTGTTAGGGATGTGCTGCCTTACATTAAACTATTTAACCAACTATGTATTCTAAATGAGTAAGTGAAATCATGACACTTCCACCCATAACAAACACTAAACCCACACTTACTTAAGATGAACTTCAGTGCACTGGCGCTGGGGGGCAAAGCACGCGATGGCCCAAACCTTGATTTCAATCCCAGTGTGGAATTGTTTATTCCTCATGTCCCAGACTCCTTGAACTGGTGTAGCAATTGCTTTATTCTGCAAATGGAAGGAAAAAAAAAACAACCTAAAACACTAATGTAAAACTTGATTCATGCTAAACAAAACTGAGTTTTGCTGCTAGTTCCCTCCAACTGGCAGGTGATTAATACTCTCAGGTCCTTCTCTCCCCTGTAAATACCCATCCCTGTATCACTGTAGCAAGACACTTGCTAACAGGTGAAAAATGAAGCTCATATTGTTCATTTTTATTGTTGACCATTTCCTTTGGTTGTATAAATCAGTAGCAGACAGAATTAAATATGGAGACAAGTCAGATCTGGTTGGTATGGAATGTTAACAGGAACCTACATTTCTACAGTGACATTGCAACTGCTCAGTGAACTTTCCCAGAGGGACCTAATTGAAGTACCATGAATATTTTGTACACCACTAAGTACTGGTAAATAATGAATCACAGAATATTCTGAGTTGGAAGGGACTCAAAAGGATCACGCAGTCCAACTCCTGGCCCTGCACAGGACAACCCCAAGAATCCCACCATGTGCCTGAGAGAGTTGTCCAGCACTCCTTGCACTCTGACAGGCCTGGTGCTGTGACCATCTCCCTGTGGAGCCTGTTCAGTGCCCAGCCACCCTTCTCTGAGTTTACACAAACACATTTTTAACCCAGCTTTGCTCTCAGAAATAAGGAAACAATTGAGGGAGATGCAAAATGGCCATTACATCAGCAAATTTGCTGATGACACCAACTTGGGAGGGAGTGTCGACCTGCTGGAGGGCAGGAGGGCTCTGCAGAGAGATCTGGAGAGACTTGAGAGATGGGCTGATTGCAATGGGATGAAGTTCAATAAGGCCAAGTGCAGGTCCTGCCCTTTGGCCACCCCAAGCCCTGCAGCACTCCAGGCTGGGCACAGAGTGGCTGGAGAGCAGCCAGGCAGAAAGGGACCTGGGGGGACTGAGTGACAGGAAGCTCAACAGGAGCCAAGAGTGTGCCCAGGTGGCCAAGAAGGCCAATGGGATCCTGGCCTGGATCAAAAAGAGCATGGCCAGCAGACCCAGGGCAGTGACCCTTCCCCTGTACTCTGTGCTGGTGAGGCCACACCTTGAGTGTTGTGTTCAGTTCTGGGCCCCTCAGTTCAGGAAAGATCTTGAGGGGCTGGAGCGGGGCCAGAGAAGAGCAACGAGGCTGGAGAAGGGAGTGGAGCACAAGTGCTGTGGGGAGAGGCTGAAGGAGCTGGGGGTGTTTAGCCTGGAGAAGAGGAGGCTCAGGGTCGTGACCTGAGCACTGTCTATAACTCCCTGAAAGGATGCTGTAGCCAGGTGGGGGTTGGTCTCTTCTCTCAGGCAATCAACAGTAAGACAAGAGGGCACGGGCTCAAGCTCTGCCAGGGAAGGTTTAGGCTGGATATCAGAAACAAATTCTTTGCAGAGAGAGTGCTGAGGCATTGGAATGGGCTGCCCAGAGAGGGGGTGGATTCCCCATCTCTGGAGGTTTTTAAAGTAAGATTGGCCGTGGCACTGAGTGCCATGATCTGGTAAAGGGACTGGAGTTGGACCAAGGGTTGGACTTGATGATCTCGGAGGTCTTTTCCAACCCAGCTGATTCTATGACTCTATGACTTTGAGAACCTAAATGTAAATTCTAAATGTTACCCCTATGACAACTTTATCCCATTGCATCCAACATAATTTAAACCAACCACATCCCCGAGGTTCTCCCAGCTGGAGCTGGCAGCCCCCCTAGATGTGCACAGGCACTGGACATACCCTGCCTCCGTAGAGGATGGAGGGAGGCTGCAGGACCCTGCCCGTCACGTCCGTCATTTCATCCTTGACCATGATGCCGAACTCCCGCACGTAAGGGTCGGTGTTGAAACTCGCACTCCGCATCTGCGAGTGGGAAACACAAAACCTGAGCTCCTCACTGTGTGCAGGGTAAGCACAAACAGCACCTGCCAAGGGGAGGCAAAACGAGCTCCAGCACAAAACCTGACTCACATTTGACACAACACTCACCAACTTGCTGATCTCCTCCTGACGGTCTGGCGCTGATCTGGCAGTGGCTCGAATCATAGTGGAAGTCTGATTGTCAGTGAGTTTCTTTATGCATCTTTGTCCTGCCACTATGTTGCACACCTGAAACATCCCCACAGAAAGGAAATTAAAAACCAAACTGTGACCATTTTTTGGTTTGCTGCTTTTTTTCATAGCTGCACTACTGAATTTTTTAAGTTGGCCACTCAAAAACACAGTCAACCTTTGAAACTTCTTCCCCTTGACCCCCTTCCCCCAGTCCCAGAATAGTGTTATCCATGAGTTCACTTGCCTCCAGAGGAAGGTATGTGTGTTTCTGCTCCTGCCCAACTTGTAAACATGGAAGGTGAGGATAGCGTAGAACTAACTTATGCCTGTCCTTAAAATACTGAGCTACAGTGCACTCAACTGTTTGTCCATTCTCCTGCTGAAGTGGGAATCTGTTGGAAAGCAAACATGGAAAGAAGCTGTTACTTCATGCAAAATATTTCCCACAGTTCCCCAGTGCACTGCTTGGCACAAGTTAAGCTTTATTGAAAGAGCACAAAACAAAGCCTGGGCAATAAAATACCAGATTTAGATACAGGTCAGTTATCTTGTAAAAAGCTGCCATCAGTTTTGTTCCTCACATTACTTCCTTAAAAATGGGAATCAATACCTGCATATTCAAGTTAGCTGCAAATCTCTGGTTAGTGATTAAAAGGAAACATTTTTTTCCAGGGGAAAAACAGATTGGCAATAGCAAGATTAGAAAGGTGATTCCAACTGGCATTACTCTTCTACTCAAAAGTTTTGAGAAACACTGGGCTACAAACAGGACACCCTGTTCTTCCAAGGTTGAAGAAATCCATAAAGAAAAAAATCCCAACCAAAAAACTCCCCAGATTCAAAATGAAGCAATTGGTTCAAAGGCCATGACATTCATTATGGTATAAAATAAAACAAAGAGAACAGCAGAACTGGGGAAGTTCTCTGAGGTCTATTTTGAGGGCATCAAACAAAGGAAAGCATCCTTTTTTAAGACAACTGTTCCTCTGTCAGTAAGGCTGGCAAGGTATTTTTCCAGTCTGAGATTAAATGGGTTTAAGGAGCAGCAAAATGCTTTACGTTTGGTGACTTGCTGGTCGTCTGGTGACATTGCACACTCTGTACTTCCTTTTCATTTGTCCACAGTGTGTTATCTCCACCTTTAGACCTAAAAATTGGAGAACACGTATCACCATTTCTTCAAAATCAAGGTGGCAGCCCCCAAACTGCTACACAAGACCACTTAAAACTGTGCAGTAAAGCCATTCACTATTTAGCACCGAAGGGTATCCCAGACAGAACTCCAAAAGCAATTTACAATTTTTTAAATTCAGTTTAGAACTTATAAAATTCAAAACCCCTGAGCTTCAGCCAAAGTTCAACACAGAACTTTAGAGACAAGATGAAATCCCAAAGCCCCAAGAGCTGAGAGATGACGCTGAACACATTCTGTGAATTCCAGTTCTGCAGCTCCAAGGAATCCAGGATGGAGAAAGGACAGAAAGGGCAGACGACCTCCTTGAAACAAAACCCCTTGTTTATACTTTCTGTCCAAACACACAATGTCTGTGAGGCCTCCAGCTATTGCAAACAGCCCTGGATGAAAAATCAGGAGTGGGCAAGGGAAAACACCCAGTCTTGAAGCAACTCAGTGCCTGATATTTTTTCAGAACATTTACAACCAATACAAACTCAGGATTTATTTATACTTTTCTTGCTAAATTCTAGCTGGGCAAAAATAATTCTGCGTGTGTTTTGTGGAAACAAGAAAGGAAGGTGCAGGATACATTTATGGAGTTTGTTTTTCTTTTTTAACTTGCTTTCTTCCTTCCCAAGAATATCAGGAAGGAAGAATCTCCATTTTCCAGAAGAAACCTTGAGTGAACAAAACCAGTAAGATTTCTCCTCCTGCACTCTTTGATTCAGCCACTGTACATCAGAATAACTGTGATTTACTTCCAGGACAGGGTATGTATGAAATACATCTAAGTATGCAAAACTACATGGTTAATCATTAGTAAAATTTGGAATATAAAAATCCTGCTATCAGTAATTGGAGATGGAATTGTGCCCTTGAGTGGAACTGGAATATGAAAATCCCAACAACAGCAATTGGAAAACTTTAAGATTGAGTAGTTAAAAGATATGAAATCCCAGTCTTTGTAAATATTTAGAAATCAACAGATTAGGAACTGGATTATCTTTGTTATGGAACTGGGACTGGCACTACTGACATGTTTCAGAGGTGAAAAATATGAAACTTTTGTCTCCCAATACAGTGACTGCCATAGAAAGTATTTTGCACATGTAATGGTAACATATCAAGCAGAATAAACCAATTTCATAGGATTTATTTATTACCTTTTATTTCTTTGGTAAACTTTACCCTTTGGGAATCTGTCAGAGGTTTTTGTTGTTCTTCAATACTTTTGAAGTCCAGAACTTCACATACAAACTCAATCACTGGCTGTGCTTTGTAAAATGCAGTTGCAGACACTGCAGACAAAAACATCAGTGTTGTGTTACAACAGCACAGGGGAAATTTTTAAGAAGTCCAACAAATGGAACTGAAGTTTTACCTTTCTATTAAAGAGAATGAGGAAACAAGAAATTCCTTTGTAGTACCTACCATCAATATTTAACATCATTTTCCATAATGAAGGTCTGACTGACTGATGGAACCCAAACCAAACCTCTCTGCCACCACCCAGAGGATTTGAGCAGCCCTCTGATGCTGTGAAAAAGGATCTGCCCACAGGAGTATACCTGCAAGACAGCAAGCAAAGGCACATCAGAAAACTCGAGCAAAAACAGCAATAAAGCCAAAACTAAAGCAAATTCCTATTCACAAAAGCACAGAAATGTCAGAGATTCAAATTACCAATGATCTGAGACTCCTGGCAGGACTCAGGTTACACCTCTCAAAATCCAGCTTGTTACAGAAAGAACTGGCTACCAATCAAGTTTGTTTAATTTTATTTTCAGTATACTCTTTAATATATTTATTAATTCAAAGAAAAAGCATTAACTTCTTTTTATTTGCATTCTATTAAAAATTCAGTTGTGATTCAGAATAATTAAACATCTCTGCTAATAAAACACCAATTTAATAATCTCTCCCCTTACCTGTGCATACTCTGAAATACAGAGACATTAAGTGTGGGTAAACAACTGATCTAATAAATATTCCAGTACATCTTTTCCCTTGATAATTAAATACTGCACACTTAATAGCAAACTAATCATATCCAGAGCCAGCACATTGCTCTGAACAAAGTTATCTGACAGTCTGGGCTGTTTTCTGTGCTGTAAAAACTGATTAAAGTCACTTTACTTTTTTGAATCCATAACATGAGGATAAAGTCAACATACTGTAAGGCTATTTAAAGTCATTTACATAAATTTAACTCATATTCCCTGCTTAGCCCTTCAGAATGTGAAAGTTCAGCCCTGCTAAACTTTGTTCTTTACATTTCAATTGCACATAATTTGCACAGTGGTCTTAAGTGACTTGTTTAGTGGCAGCACAATCAAGCCCAGGATCTCCTGGGTGTGACTGAAAATGCTGCAGATCCCACTTACTTGGAAAATAAACCAAGTAATTTTCCAGTTTTTCTTTGCTATAAAAAGAGCCACATGGGGTGACACTGATGGCCCCCAGCATTGCATCCTTTATACAGAACTGGCAATAAACATCTGCCCAAGGACACAGAGGAACGAGATGTTCAAACCCCCCTTCCACCTCTACCAAACTCCAGATACTTCCCACTTGGGGAGAGCTTCCTCCTCCAAACAAAAGAGGGACATGGCAGGACATCCTTGAGCTGAGAGCCCACAAACAGGGAGCCAGGGGACAGTGTCCAGGCTGGAGCTCCTAATCCCACCGGATGAGCAGGAAAGCACCGTGTTGCCTCTCACCTGAGCCTGTCACTCGCTGTGGCTGAGCCCTGAAGGCATATCCTACCCAAAGTGACAACCACTAAACCATGCCAAGGTGTTCCCCTCACCTCATGGAGGGCAAGTGCCTCATCACCACATCCAGGGCCTGGATGGTCTCAAAGGGGACGCTCGGCAGGCGGCCAGAGAGCGCGTCGTGTAACGCCTGCAAACTCACACAGGACATCCACTTGATGGCCACCTTAAATATCCTGTCCTTTCCTTCTCCTGGCAGCGTGACCTCCAGCTCCACCTGCAACAATGCCAAACAACAAACCCAGATGATTCTTTCCATTGAAAGCTGGGGGGGACATGGAAGGGACGATGGATTGCTCTGAGCAGCCCTGCAAAGCATGGGAGGAGACAAAAAGCAACGATGAAGCAACAGCAAACATCAGGTACAGACTCAAAGGTGTATTCCAGAAACCTGGTGTGCTTCCCAGCTGGCATCTATTCCCCTCTGTGAGGCAACACTGTGCTTTGGAAGTGCCTGTGTGAACCAGGAGGTCTCGGGGAAGATCCCACCCCCTGATTTCAGATCCCTACCACGTCCCAGTGCATCACTGCTCGTGTCAGCTCCTGCACATCTCAAACAAAACATGGGCTGTCACCACCTGCCAAGGCTCATGAACTTCTCCTGTTTGCTCTCTAGAGCGTCAGAGAGCTTTATACACCACTGCTGTAGACACAGGAGAAAACAGGAGCTTGAAAAGAGAAGAAAAAAACCCTAACACCAACCCCCCCAACAAAAACCCCCCACAAACCCCACCAAGTCAAAACCCTCTTATTTTTAAATACCAAAGAAAGAATAAACGATGACCCCCGAATACCAGTGATGCTACCAAGCAGGAAACAGGGGCACTTCTTTGCCATTTTATGCCCTACTTTGAGGCTTTTTTGGCTAAAAAACACTGACAAACTACATTATGGCAAATTACTTCATCCAATTACTTGTAATTATTTGTAATGCTGATTTCTCCACTTTCTTAAAACAAAGAAAGTCTGAGCACCAAAGTTCTTATGCCGACTAAAATTAAGGCTTGTCTGAAATGATTAGCAGTTGTGGGAGTGAGTACAAGAAATAACAAGATCAGAGTATATTTGTGCTGGATGCAAACAAAAACATTGTATTTTCCTGTCCTAGTTACTTGCAATTTAAATACAAGATGCATCGAGTTCACAGACAAACTGCAATTAGTGGGCAAGCAAAAATAATAGGTGGGTAACAGCAAACCAGCATCTGGTCTCCTGCAACAGCTCAATTCCTTGGTCCAAAAATAGGAAGGAAAGATAAAACACAAGAAACAAGCCTTCCTGAGTCCCCAAAAACGAGCTGACCATCTTTAGTAGGCACACAAAATTAACATTACAGCTCCATCTCTGCAGAACCAACACCACTGCCCAGAGACTCAGCAGAGGAAGGACCCAGGGCTGTGGGACAGCAGTGGGGACTGGAGTCTGATCTCAGGGTCACTGCTGTGAGCCTGGCCCAGGTCAGCTCTGCTCAAAGCTCTGCAAACACAGGCACAGTCTTTCAGCTCCCACTGAGGGTTGGAAGCTTTCCATGAAGGCTTTTTTCCACCACACCATCCGAAGGTCCTCAACTCACATGTCATTTCCAGCAGGTGGAGGAGTCTGTCACACCTGAGCTGCATCTTCCTTAAACTTCTCTCCTCTCCAAATCACCTTCCACAATTCCTGCTGGAGGAACCTGCTCTAGTGGGAGGTGCCCCTGCCCATGGCAGGGAAGTGGAACAAGATGACCCTTAAGGTTGCCTCCAACCCAAACCCTTCTATACTTATTCCCAATACTATTAATACACAACTAATCTGATTATTATCAACTGCTGGTACCATTAATCTAAAAAAAAGCATTTAATTTGACTTCCACCCCCACCCCCTTCCTGGTTTCAATTTCCAAAACCCTTCCAGCACAATGGAATGGAGGAAGATGAAGAGCAGGACTATGTGTTGCAGTACCCACGTCCCTGATGGAAATAAAAGACTCAGGATTGGGGAATTTCTATTCCAGGTGCTCTACTGCAAACACCAATTCACTTTAGCAGAGCTTCAACTGCTGAATTTGGCCCAAGCAGATTTTGCTGCTGGGTCTGACTCCAGTTCAGAAGAACTGAATTAAGACTCACTACTCAAATAAGGAAGGTTTAAATCCAACTTTCCTCTTTGTTTATTTTTGCCTTAAATATCTCACTTGATTTACACCCTAGGGAAAATTTATGTTTTCTTTAAAAAAATCATAAAAATATTTTTTAAAAAATCATTAAAATATTTTTAAAGTATCCTTAATCCTCATCCACAAGTTCACACACTTTTATTTACTGCTAATCAGGATTTACATATCTCAGTAATATTTTATTTATTCCACTCCGTATTTTTGAGGACAAAAGAACACAGAGTAAACAAAATATGAAAAAATTTCAAGACAAAGTAATTTTCAGTGGGAATTTTTTCTATGTCCTTTGCTATTAGGGATAAACTCTAATGCACAATTTAATGTTTGACTTATAATCTGTCTTGAAATAAAAAGTAATTTACAATCTCAGTCACTAACTGCTAGACCCACTGCTAAGCTGCAACACAGCTAACATAATTTTGCATCTAAAGGAAATAAATGAAAGGGATTTTACTTTAGGCTGTGAAAAATCATTAAGCCTTTAGAAAAAAAGTTAAAGCCATTTGAAAAAAGAATAGCTCTTGAAGGTGATGTATTTGTTACGGGAGGTCTAGAGAAATGCAGAAATTAAAGAGTGAAAACAAGGTACAATAAGGAAAGAATGAAAAAAAGTTTGATAACCATGAAAGCCAAGCAGAAAAGTATTTATATAATAAAAGTTATAAAATAAGCAGGGCTGTCAGAAAGGACCAAAAAACCAAACCCAGAACTACCACCACAGACAAGAGATGAGGACAGAGTGCATTAATTAAGCTGAAGAACAACAGGAGGGGAAAAAATATTGGCAATGTGGTGTCAGCCCTCTGTTTAGCATCAGTTCTTCCACCACCAATGCATACTGTGAGTAAATTAAACTCTTCCACTTAGATTAAGGATCATCTACTAATCATTGCATGCTCAGGAATCTTTTCAATATGATCCTAAATGTAATCAGATGTGCAGTAAACTGACTCGTTTGTTATGCACAGAACAGTCAAGAAAAACCCCAGCAAAGAAACCTAATCTAATTATGCTGGAGGAAAGTCCTAATACCTACAAGTTTCACACTGGTTTAAATCATGCCTAAACCAATTTAGCACCATGTAGAAATTTCCTACATTAAGCTAAATTTCCCCATGTCCAATTTAAAGTGGCTTGAGACTTATCTCTGTTACCTCTTTCCTCCAGGGGAACATTAATACATGTGGAGCAGAACAACTGACAGTGTCCTGGATCCCAAGGGAAACAGGGAAAAACAGGAGTTTATTGAAAACAAACCTAAATGTGAGCCAGAGATGAAACCACCTCAACTACCCACTAAACCCCACTAAAAATACCTCCTCAGTGACTACCTATGAACGTCACTCTGGCAAGACTGGGAGCTGGATGAGGGGAAAAAATCCAATCTCTAATACTTTTAATGAGTCCTTTATAGTTTTCCCAGACATTACCTTATCAGTTAATGAAAAATAATTAAGACTGGAGCAGAGACTGACCTTTACTGCATGACATTCACTTAAAGAGATTGGGAGGAAATAAAAATTACACATAGGAGATTAAGAGCTTGATTCAGGCAGAATTATTAACTATGTCAAGCACTGCACAGGGAAAGAGTATGAGACAGCAAAGAACTATTTCAGAGCTGCTGAATTTCAGAAGACCTGAGCTCTGTTCCCAGTTTTCTATATTTCTCTGTGTTTCCCTTCAGCCCTTCCATTTTATTTTTGCCTCATGAGGTTGTCAGCAACTCCTGTGGGATAGGACAGCCCTCTCCTGGCACCCACAGCAGAAGGGAATGTTACTGTACTACCAGCAGTCACTGTGTCCTGCCTCAAGTGTTCAGATGAATGAAAAAGGGCCCCGAAAATTCAACCTGGTATCAGATCACACAGGCACAGGCTAAATTATTTTATTATTAGAGCCTGTGTGTTAGGATGCCCCAACAGTCCCTTGTACTTCCCCAGCCATTGGGCACAGCAGCAGCTCCAAGCAGAGCCCGAAGAGGTCACTGCCCCCCAGAGCTGCAAACAGAACAGGCCCCTCCAACTGCCCCAGGGCCAGGAGGGCAGGTCTTAAACCTGTGCAGTTTAAATGAGTTTGGCTCTCAGTCACACAGGATTAGGGACGAGGTTCTGTAGAGGCAACAGAGAGATGGAGGAGCTTCTCCCAGCTACTGATAGCGAGAATAAGCTTACAGTGGGCCTTGAGGAGATTAGTGAGGTGACACAACAGCTGCTGCTGCCCAGAGGGGTATTTCCAACCCTCTCTAAACTCAGCTGTGCTCTCACTTTCTCCCAAGTGCCAGTCTGGAGCTGGTGCACTGCCTGAGGCAGCTGATCCAGCTCACCAGTGCAGCAGAAACCACACCAGTGGGGAGAAGGAGAGGGAGGAAAGAAGAGAGATGGAACAGGGAGTGACCACTTCAAGAGCAACAAGCTCACACTCGTGTCCTGGCAAACCACACCCTGAGCAGAGCCACAACAGCAGGAGACACCTACCCCAGAAACAATGAGTTTCTATCAGTTGCTAGACAGGCTCTGCAAACACCACATTAGAACCTTCAGTTGGAAACTTTTCTATTTAAAACTTACTTTATCTCTCCCAATGGGAAGCGGCATTGCTGTGTAAAGGTTTTTCCTTCCATCAAACACTGGCTTGCGATCCCCAAAAATCTGGGTTTTAAAGTGCTGAACCATATGCTCCACTATTTCTCTGAAAATACAAAAAGATGAAGGTAATGCAACTTTTTACTTTCAATGGTAAGTAGCAGATGAATACTAACACTAATATTTACCAACAGAGCATTAGGTAAATGAAAGGGTTGTCCATTTTTGGCTGTTAAAGGCAAGGCTTGTTTGACTGATCTGAATTCAAGCAACCTTTTCACAGACTAAACTGTTTTCTTAAAACTGCTATTTTTAGCTTTTTCAGATTTAAACTTTCCTTCCTCTTTTCTGTGATGTAATGAAAGTAGTGAAGTGAAAGCTCGTGTCCTCTCAAGCTCAAACAAGAGGTGCTGGGAATCTCCTGGGGCTTCTGCTCCTGCCCTACAGCAGAGACCATGGACCAAAAGCTCAGCAGCCTAATCAGCTTCCAAAGATACCACTATCCCAGCTTACAGTGTAATGATGACAGTTCTACCATGACAGCAATATGCAAACTTCTTGCACTGCACTAAGATAACTTTTAAATTCAGTTTTTTCATGCCCTCAACAAAACTGAGATCCATCCAACAGAACTGGATATGCCCTTTCCCTGGGACCATGCATATTAAAAATATTCATTTAAGCATTGCTAGAATTAGGCTGTATGTCTGTGTGAATGGGGAAACCACTCACACAGCTCCTGTCAAACCACAGTGTTTACACTCTGGTCAAGCAAAGCAGTTCAGCAGCCACAAGAGGTCAGCTGGAGTAGTAACACCCTGTGATGCCAAAGGTCTTTGGTCCCAGCGTCCCAGAGAGACATCCCTCAGGCCACGTGTAATATCCAAAATCCATCAGCACTCTGCAATCTTAACACACAGCCTGGGGCAAAAGGGTATTAAGAGGTTAAACTGAGCCAGAAAGGAAACCCCTGTTCCTTCAGCACCGAAGACAACCCCCAGCTCAGAGATGCTGCAGGTGCTGCTTCAAACACCTCCACTTGGCAAGGTCATCAGCCCAGCACACAGTCAGGTATGACAGTGCTGCAAAGTCCAAGATGAAACTCTGAACTCCTTCAAGAAAAAAATTAAGACTGTTTTTTAATTGGCAATTGCTTTGCTGTGTCCCAAGGCTTATCTTAAAATAAGATGTGGCCACTGCAAGAAACTCTTCTGCCCTCCTGCAAGTACGAATCAAACCTGACCCAGTAACATCTGCCTCAGGTCTGCAGTGTCTGACTGAACAAACAGGCAATTTGAAGGGGGGGAGGAAGGAGGTCCTTTTCAACCTCGAGTTAAAGATTGAGCTATGGAAACCCTACTCTTTTTCTGAGCAAGTTCTTATTATTGTGAACTGCTTTATATAAAAAACGAACACTTCCACTTAATGTTTTCAAGCTTCCAACCACATCCACATTTAGCAGCAGATTCTCAGCTGTGGGTGGAGATATCTTAATGAAAACTAAGTTATTTTTTCCATGTGAAGCTAAAAGAGGAGAGTTATTTCCCAGTTCACTAACTTCAGCCCTTTGGAACTACTGTTCTCTGAGCTCATGCAAGCTCAGCAAGAACCCTGGGCCAGCAACTGGACCCACAGTTCATCTGGCACCTTGTCGGAGTCCTGGTGAATTAAAGTGAGGGCACTCTCACTGCCCTCTCAGCCTGCCCAGCTCCCCAAATAGACGTGGCCTTTCTGCCACACATGGAGAGCTGCAGCCAGCCTGCATTATTTTGGCACAGCAGCACGTTCTCTCAGCTGTGTGTGTTCCAGCCCTGCTCCAGCTCATGTCTCCGTGTGGAACTCGCACGTACACTGTCCACAGCACGAGCTGGAATAAGTCCTGGAGTAAAACTGAAGAATGAAGCTGGGACAAACGAGGGGAGTACAGGAAAAAAACCCTCCTTCTATCCTTTTTAGAGATTACAATATATAAAGTAATGATAAAAACTGTTTACTAAAAATACACATCTGAATTACACAACCAAAATACTAGAAACATGTAAGACAGCTAGAAAAAAACCTCATCATTTAGAATTAGATTCCACATGCATCCTGCATAATCCTATTTACACATGTCTAAGCACACACAGAAATATGGACACACATGTAGGGCTGAAAGGTCCCAGCTCACAACCACCCAGGGCAGGTGAGTGCAGGGCCATCTCCAGGGCAACACATACAGCAGTAGTAACTCCAAAGAAATAAAACACACACTTCAGTAAGTGAATCCAATTTGTATTCTTACCACACTGCACTGAGAACGTGCACCACACCACTGCTGAATGCATTTGTGACCTTTTTTCCTACTGCAAAAGGCATTTCATCTGTAAAGATCTGTACCTGCTCCTGTTACCACCACAGAGGAGTGACTAACCTGACAAAGCAGAGAAGGTCACGAGCTGGCAGGAGAGAAGATTTGCTGCTGAGTCTAATCTGCCTTTTCAGTGAGGAAAACTGCCTTAATAATTGTGCTGTCTGCCACTGGCAAGCAGCCACATGCTGGCCCATAACAGAGGTGACCACACAGAGTTACAGCACACACGAGCTGGGCAGCTCTGGCTCCCAGAGGAGCTGCAGGGGCCGTGTGGATCAGCCAGCAGCAGGTGCTGGGGCTGCACCACTGGCAGGGATATCAGCTAATGAAACCAAAGCTCTCCTGGCTGCCACTATGAAAAAAGTGACTGCTCCAAGTGTTTTTCAGGGGTCTAGCTCAGAAAGAGCATCTTGGTGAAATCAGCACTTGCCCTTGGGCAAGAAGTGAGTTCAGATTAATACACTTAATAACAGTCTTTGCTTTTAAAATTAAACTCTGTTCTCAACTAGATGAAAAATTAAGTTTCTTATAGGTCACCACGGAAAAAAAAGGACAGCTAAGCACAGTGATGCTGCTTTATGGAAACACTATCATCTCCAAGCCCTCAGAGTAACAACAGAGAACGCCCTCAGGTTTGTGAATTCACAGCCAGAACACTATGGCTTTTGGGTGGCTTTTTTGACTCCACACTTGGTTCATTTGCATGATTTCATATTCTACCCATGTGACCATTTTTAACAAGGAAAGGTTTTGCTCTTGAATAAATAAACATGCCATTCTGATCCTCTACAGTCGAGATGTAGGTAGTTATGATGATGACACTTGTGGTTTCCAGTGAGTGCCAAGTCTTGTTCTCAGGTTTCACTTCTGGCAACACCACTCTTTTTCAAGTCAATGAAACTGCACACTCTAACAAGGCACATACGCCAAATGCAAGACCTAACTGCTGGTTTCCTTGGCCAACTGATCCATGTTTTCACCTTGCTATCTGTTTCAGGAGCATAGCTTTCCCTTATATAGAATCTACTGATGGAGGGTAATTTCTTACCTAATTTAGTACCCATACGATCCTCTCACAGCAGCACAAACAAATGGGGGTTTTCCTCCCTTTGTGAGTAGGGAAAGGTGGGAAAACAAGCTGGTTGCACCAACTCCCTACTGTAGGACTCACCAGACAATTGCACTCCAACATTTAATCAAGCAATGCTAAATTATCAAGTTGGCTTATACTGACCCAGCTCCACTAGAGCTGGCACAGCTCACCCATCTGTCACCAGTGGTTTCCATCAGCAGCATCTTAAGATGCTGACAAATTCAATACAAATAAAGACGTGGAGAATAAATATATGCAAAGTTGGAATGATCAGTCCAACCAGTGGCTAAAGCCACACACACATCCCCAGCCATCAGTGCAGGCACAAGGGTCCAGCACTGCAAATAAAGTGAGGAAAAGCAAAGCTCAGTATTACCTGTTCACTCTTCGAGGGCATTTTTCTGGCTTTATATCCAATTCATAGTGGTAGATATCTATTTTAGGAATGTCCATTTCAAAGAAGTTGGCCTGCAGTTTGATTGTTCTCCCAGAAGTGCCAAAATCTGGTCGAGGAGGAGGTTTAAAGGCATATCCCTGGATTGGTGGTGGCAGTGGTGGAGGAGGTGTGAGCACTGAAACAGAGAGAAAGCAAACTCAGCCATCAGCTGTACCAACCTGACAGTTCAACACATTCACCACTGGCTGTTTGGCCAATGAAGCACATTGAAACTGGTAGTTTTTTAAAACCAATCTAAAGCGTAAAAAAATATAAATTAGCAAAAAACCTGTGCTACCACAAGTCCATGAATTCTGACTTTTTTCCCCCACATTTGTTAACCATTTGCTGTATTTCCCAGCCCTAAGTACTTAAGAAAATCTTAAAATCAGTAGAATTTTCCTATACTACAAGTCAGATGGTGGGAATTTCATAGGCACTGCTGGGAAAGCAAGAACCACAGTCATCCTTGCAGGGAAGAATCTTGGTTTCAAAACAGACACTGAAGTAAAACTGAGCTTAAACATCACATAGATGAGACAAGGTGAAGCAGAAGCACAAGAGCTGCTTGTTTCAATCTAGGAAATTGCATTAAAACTCCCTGGAGAAGCGTGTAAGGTACCAACTCAAGTTCTGCAAACTCCTGCAGCCTCAGCACTCAGGTGTTCTGGGGCAATAACAACTTGCAGCAAAATCTTCCCATGTGAAGTAACCCAGGAGGCTTCTCGTTACTTATGTAAGAATCCAGATGTGGTTTCCTGGGATTATCAAACTCAGTTCTCTGAGAGCACCAGAAACAACACCCATCCCTTCATTAACGGATCAGTCACCACCTCTCCACCCTCGCTTTCCCTACTGGAAAGCTGTTCCAGAACTGTGATGCTCTACTGCTCAGAAACACCTTTCCATTTTTATTTTTTCATTGGCAGGTTGGACTCTGATCTTCAGACTGAGCACTCCTGACTGCAGTTTTAGATTTAAACCAAATTCCCATTTAACACTTAACTCCAGGCTGAACTAGTTCTGTTAGTCTCTCCTCATACACCAGGCTTAATTCTCACCCTTACAGTCCTTTTTCAAGCTAATGCATTTCACCTCTCCTTTCCTGAACAAGACTAAGTGGTGTTCTACTTTAGCTCCCATCAGGATCCAGTACAACCAGAACCACACTGGTGTTTTCATATCTCAACAGGAAAAGGCAGATTGATGAGCCCTAAAACCACTTGTACTTGTGCCTGCTGTACCAGTGCCTTGTGAAGGCCACCCAGTGCCCAGGCAGGGCACATACACTCATCTCAGCTGGTTGGGATCATCTCCCAGCCCACCACTAACTCCCACCTACATCATCTTTACTATAACTGCTTTTAAACCCCTATCTATGACCCTGCTGCCTCCTGTATGACGCTCAGGTCCTTTTCCTGACAATGCCTCCTCTACTCCATGGTAAAGTTTCAAGCACTTATTCCTAACATTAATGCAGTTAGTTAATGAAATAATAAGACCATTCCCATCATTAGTACCATCACTTCCCCACTTCACACTCCAACATTCCCCATGGTCAGTTTCCCACTAATCAGTATCTCCTTATTTTTACCATTCTACTAATCTGACTTTCAGCACCAGTTTCCCCACATACCAAATATTTCATCAGAATACAGACAGCTTGGTTTGACATTGGGGAAATGATAGAGGGATTTGTTACTTTGGTTTTTTTTAAAAAATGCTGCTTCAGATCTTGCCTCCCAAAAAATATTCTGGGGCATCCACCCTTTTAATGTCATGCTACTGAAATTCAATTTGCTTTTCCCCTGCCTTTTGGAAACATTGCCATTAAAGCCTGTGATTCTCCAACACTAACTCGATGGACACATTAAAGACACTTATTGCTGAAGACCTGCATTTCCATGACTTAAAACTTCAGGTTTCACTCCTTCAGTTTTGCCTTCAATGGCAATAGAGCAATTCCCACTAGAATATTATTGCTCCACGTTGCCTCAGCAGTGCCAACACCTGCCCTGAGGATGGAGCAGAGTATCAGCTTGGCTGGGCTGTGCCAGCAGCAGCCCCTGTGCCTCTGCATCCGACCTGACCCACCTCCACCCCCAGGGAACAACTGAACACTCAGCTCACCAGTTCTGCTCAACCTTTGGCGATTTCTTTTTCTTATTCCCCACACATCTTGACTTCTCAGACACGAATTTTCACCTTTCCCCAACACCTACAGGTCCTCTGATTCCTTTGTATTTTTCTGAAGGTGATTAACTCACTCAGGTGGCCCCAAGGTCACCACATGCACTTGTCTGGCGTGACAAACTCACAGTTCCTGTGTCACGAGGTGGAAAGAATCCTCTGCTGTGCATAGGACACCTAACAAAATTATTTACATTGTTATCACTAGAGCTGGAAAGTAACAGAAAAAATACTGCCACAAATATTTCCGCTGGGAACACAGCAGAGGTTTCCATGTCCCACCTCTACTCTGATCAGCAGGTGCACCCAGCACCCACCTTCACTCCTCCACAATCCTGGTCACCATCACCTTCCCAAACAAATCTCTCCCATATGATCCCAGCCACTCTGCTGCTGAACCCCTGACACCTCCTCACTGCACATATTTACATTTCTATCTTTCCACAATGGAATGTTCCCATTTGAAAATTAAGTCCTAGTCATTAACATTATTCTCTAATTTCTTTATGTGCATTTCCATCATCCTCATAACAACATCCATCCAGAAATATTTTAATTTTCTGCCCAGCCCCCTGGCATTTGTAGTTTAACATTTCCATTTCTTGCTATGCACACTCTGCATTCCAGGCATGACCCATGTTCTTATCACTATTACCTGGCCAACTGTTACCAATATTAAGCATTTTCCTCCTATTTGCTGTTTATTTTTATGTCTTCTACCATTCCTGGATCTGCTTTCACATCCTAATTTCTCTGCCCTTCCTTTTTCTGTGCCAGATTTGGTACATCATGGCTAGTTTTCAGAAATACAAACAAAATTACACTTCAAAATTGGAAGTACAAAGACAAGCATCATAGAAGAGGACACATGCCCCAATCCAGCCATTTATGCTGCCAATTTAAGTAATTTTGAAATTAAGCAATAGATCCTCCTCCCTCTGTATTAAAATGGGACTGGGTTTTGCTCCACAGGGGCATAATGAAGCCGTATCTGTAATTGTTCAGGGATCAACACAAACACAGGTTGCTCTACAACATCTCTACATTCCTCCACTGGAGCTTTGGTGAATCAAAGTGAGGCCACAGACCGAGTTTTGGGAATAAGATGAAATGCTGAGAGAGGAAGAGTCTCCTGGGGAAAGATGTGAACACGCAGCTTTACAACATGCACAACTCATGGAGGAGGAAAAAAGCACCAAGCTGTTCAGAAAGCAGGGCCACTGCCACCTGTATTTTCATTTTAAACAGTTTTTTTAATGGTTTGGGGTTTACGATGCAATTAAAAAAAAAATGAAAAAAAAAAAAAAAAAGGAAGCTATTTCTGGCTCAGCTCCCAAGGCAAACTTATTTAGGGCAGGGTGTTGCTTCAAGGAGATAAGTCCTGTTTATTAAACAGCAGCACTGACCCGATAAGCACCGAGCCCACATTGCTGCCACCTGAAACAGATCCACGTGTGTTCACTAGAGCTGAGGGTGGGAACTCAACTGCAGGGCAGAACCTAAATAACACAACCACTGATCAGAACTCACTTTTGGGACTACTGCCTCAAATCAAGAATGCAAAATCAACCTCTGTGTGAAGGGCAGAATCAGAAAAAGCTGAATTTGGAGCTGACAGAACAGAGCAGTAACACTCCATCTTCTATCAAAACATGATGGAAGCCTCGAGTCCTGATCCTGAGACACACCTGCAGCACTCAGAGGGGTTCAGCTGCCCCAGCTCCCTGTCCAGGCACTCCTGCACAGTTCCCATTGCTCACTTTTCAATGTGACAGAAGCTGCATGGATACAGGAATGCTCTCCTTGGTGCAAAGGTTCCTAATAGGAAGCTGTTGCAGTGTGGTGAGGTGTGTTACAGGTGAGCCCACTGGACATCAGAGCTGGGAGTGACACCCTGCCCAAGCAAACCTGCCAAAATTCACACCCCAATGCACGTGGAGACTCCACAAACACAAATAAATGATGCTTTGGGAGACACAGTATTCCAAAGCCTTGGAAAATCTACATGCATTCCTAGATTGTACTTTTAAAGTGCTGTCAAGAAAAGAAATAATTAGAAAAAAATGAAAGACTAATAAACTGGAGCATCCATGTGACAAAGTACTGGAAGCTCCTCACTCATCTGCTAGACCATATAAAGAATAATGAGAACATTTCAGCCTTAATATGATGACTGAGACCATCAAGAGCCCCAGTTTCAGGTGTGAATTAAGGTAAGCTGAGTGTGGAATAATGAGGTGTCAGTATAGTGTCTTTAGGCTTACTTTTATCAGCAAAAAAACCCAGACTTCCTATTATAATTCATCCTATTCCATAAACTAAATGTTCAGAGCTATTAATCTTAAAACTTGCAATTTCTACCAAAAAGAAAAACATCTGGAAAAGACAGATATTAGAAAAATAAGTCTTGTGGCAGTTTTATGAAATAAAATTAATAATCCAGCACAATTACTCTGTCAAAAGAGAGCAGTGGGGGAAAGGTGGCTGTAGAGGAACCCTGGGCAATCACAGAAAAGCTAATTTAGCACCAAGACTGAGTTTTTCACATTGAAAATGACTGCAAAAGCAAGGCTGGCAAGGCTGGCTGTGTGCTGTGCTGCTCCTCCAGCACTTCACTGGGGATCAAAAGCAGAGATAAGGGTGACTGAAGGAGGAGACAGGCCAAGCCACTCCTAGCCCGTAAAAGGTGTGCATGAGCCGCACACCTGGATGAGCACACTCAGCTCCTCCGCTCCAAAGCCCACACAATTATGCAATGATGATTCTTCAGGACTGTTTTACTCCACAACCGTTTCCCAGACTGGGAGTGTTCATTTCTTTTGTCCTTGGTTCTTGATCACTTTTTACAGCCTGGCTGCTGGTGTGCTCAGCACGCTGGAAGTGCTGCCAGGCAGCATTAAACCTGCTCACTGAAGACTTTCTAGCTAAGAATTATGCAATTTTCATGTGCATCAGAGGCCTAATGAGTTACTGAATAAGAAGGGGCCAAAGCAGTTGCATCGAAGGGCTTGTCGACACAGGAAATCGCCTGAGCATTAATTACCCCAGTGCAATTATATCAATAAGTTTCCTTGTGTGGCAAGTCCTAACGCATGTTTAATAATCAGGTGATGTTTTCACAACTCACAGTGTGTTTTAGCACTGGGCTAATGCAATCTGCATTTGCCAAGAGGCAGACTCTGAAAGCATTTTTCTAAAAATACAGTCTCTAAATGAAAGTCAGGTGAAGGAAGTGCCTTATTTGGAAGCACCACTTTCGGTTCAGGTTCCCACATCATCACTATGGCTGTTTTCAGGTACAACCATCGTGCACATTCACTGCTGCCTCCAGGTCAGTCACTGCTGCCACCACACAAACCCAGAGAGAAGATCCTTGGGCAAGAAAAGGTGTTAATAACTTGTCCTCAGCCAGTCATCAGCTGGTTTGCCTCCAGAACTGCAGGAAGTAACAAAATGACAAATGTTCTCATCACGATCAGGTTAAAAAGAACAAAGACTGGCAAAGGAAGATCCTCCAGCAGAGGAGCTGAGCACCAAGAACACTGAATAACGTAAGTTGGAAGGGACCAGGCTTGACTTGTCCAGTCAAGTTTTGAATATCTTAAAGGATGGAGTTTCCATAACATCTCTTACAACCTGTTCCACCCCCATGGTAAAATAAACTTGCCTTCTACTCAACTGGAGTTTCCTGTGTTCCAGCTTCTGCCCTGCTCTGGTGCACCTGCCACGAGTCTGGCTCAACCTTCCAGAAACAGTTACTCAACTCCCAGTAATAGAGGGAATTCAGAAGGAATGTGGAAAACATCCAACACAATTTTATTTATATGTGTATTTTATTTACACATATATAGCCAAAACAAGAAGAGGAATACAGGCAGTTCAGCCTTTTCTTTTTAGGACCCAATTGAAAAAAACTTTGTGTTGTCTTCAAGTTTCTGACAGTCTGGGTTTTATAAGAAAGTTTAACTTTCACCCTGGCCTTCTGTTAAGAACCGTTAGGGAATGATAGGAGAGAGGCTGGCAGTGTTTTCCAGGAGATAAGGAAAACTCAAAGCTGCAGCTCAGAGTCCTTTGATATTATGGGGGCAGAGAAGCCCATATGGAACCTGTGTGTCTGTCCACTGCTCATCAAGCCTGTTCTAGAGCATGGAAACTGAGAGTTCTTCAGTCAAGCCACAAAATCTTTTGACATGACAATGCCCAACAAAAAAAGGGTTACTGACTTATCTGTTAATCTCCAAGAATTCAACAAACCACAAGGACAGCAGAGCAGATGATGTAATGAGGTGTTCAGTTATCACTTTTTACAAAACCACTCTCTCAGGTTTCTCATGAGCAGCCACCAGGCTTTCTAGCAAGAGCACCTTGCACGAGGTGAGGTTTGAGAACAAGGGCTGATTCGATACTCATGAGCAAACATGAAGGAGCTATCCTCATATTTGGTCATATTTTAAGTCCCTTGTGTGACTACTGAGACATTGATCCCCCTCTGGCAGATTGCTTCCAGTTGCTTAGCACTGTAGTATGAAATTAAATACCTTAACAAACAGCATTGTCTTCACACCTGTAATCTCATTATGTTCAGTAGACACACTCTAGACATGATTTTTATTAAATAATTGTCACTTCCTGCAAAAGAATTCAAACCAGCTTAACTCTCCAGTCAATCCTTTTATCTACTGAGAGATGCCCCTGCCCATGGCAGGCAGGTTGGACAGGATGGTTTTTAAGGGTCCCTCCCAACCCAAACCATTCCATGATGGTTTTGTCTGGAATAAATAATCAGTTACAGATCTACAGCTCCCTTGGTTATTCTGGTTACTCTCTGATCTCTGTAGGACAGAGATGGGATCTGTTCCCAGTGCCAGAGGTGACGGGATCCACTGAGACCGGAATCACTCCCAGACACTGACGGTGTGAGCAGGGGCTGCAGCCACAGATCAAAGGGGGAAACGAGACATCAATCCAGTTTGCTTTCTGAGTTAGGACCACATTTCAAAGAAGAATATGTGAAAGACTAAGAACAAAAGGCCAGAGAACCAAAGAGGACAAGATCAAGGCTCCAGCAGAAAGCAGCAGGCAAGAAACGAAGAATGGTTCTTTGCAGCCCACAGGCTGCTCTGGACAATGTCAACCAGCAAAAGACACCAAGTGTTTGTACTTTGTTTTCCTCCCACATTCTCCTTTCAGCCTCGACCTTCAAAGTTAGCCTCCAAATTTCTGAACACCAACAAGCTGGTTCTCACCACGTGTGAGCGGGGCAAGCAGAGAGAGCCCCATCAGAGCACCCAGGGAGCATCCAGAGTGCAGAACCTCCACCCTGACTGTCAGCAATCCAGGTGGCTTCACCCACCCCTGCACGTGAAGTTGGACAAAGCACCACCACAGTCCCTCTGAAGGGACAAAGAGAAATGCTTTTAATTACAAGCTGCAGCTTGAATTAAGTCCTCCAAACAGCAAGCCTCATGCAAACAATGGAGGGATGCTTACAGCTTACCCACAAGTCAGCAACACAGTTTAAAGCTAAATGTGAATTCAAAGCACAGAACTCCATCTTCAGACAAACCTCTGCTCCATGAAGGGGGAAAATGGAGAACAGTCTTAGTGCTATTTAACACACTCGACCATAATGATTCATTCCCTTTTCCATGCCTTAGAAAAAGGAAGTTGAACTAATTCCAGATGTCTTTTCTAGCCATTTGAAATACAGAACATAATGGTATTTTCTGCCTTCATAAAGAGTAATGCCTCCATTCAATATAATCTCTCTTGTTTGACATTCCCAATGGCCCAAAGTGAATAAACACATCTTTTAATAGGGAAAGGGAGAAGAAAAAATTTTAATAAATAAATAAATCAACCCCCACTGGCCTGTACTCCTTCCTTCAGGCTCCTGCTTCTCTCCAGAAGGTAAGACCAGAAATTCTGCATTCATCAACCCACATTACACTTTCCTTATTCTTGTCTGCTGAAATGTTGCATTTAGATTGGCAAAGAAATGTGGCTCCCCCTCCTTCTGCACTACCTGACACCTGCAGCTGCACAGGTCTGCAGGAAACAGCCCAACCTGCCCTCTGCTGCCTTTACTTCTTTGCCCTGTTTTTGGTCTTTTGGTTTGTTTTTTTTTTAAGTTATGCAAGACTGGCAAAGCACTACTTCTTTAGGTATCAGGATTGACTCTCCCAATAATTTAACACCCAGACTGAAGTTTCCACCTCACTAGCTGGTGTGACCATGAGACAAACAAGCACTTGCACTCAGTCCCCAGGAGCACAGCGACTCCAGGTGCAGAGCTGAGCTCAGCGAGGGGTCCGCGGCCCCAGCCACCATTAAGCACTTCAGCACCTTCTGCACACACAAACTGCCATCACGTAACACCCCTGGAGCTGTACAGCTCCCCGTGACACTCCATTACCTCCTCACCTCAAGAGCTCAGTCTTCCAAGGATTAGTTTTTCCTCAGAAACAGTAAGACCTGGTCCCTGCATTACGGCTGACGAGCAGATGCTGGGCAGATGAGGACAGATAAACCAGAGCTGGAGCTCTCACTGGAGCTCTCACTCTCAGCACAACGTTGCTCCCCCAACCTGTCCACCAACACTTTTCCCTTCCGTTGCCATTACTACACCTGTGTCTCCTCCAGCCCTCTGCATTACTAGTGCCCACAGGAACACAACATGCACTAACCTTCACAAGCTGTGATGGCTCGGGCTTCACTCCAAGGCCACTGGCACGTCTGCCCAGTGTGCTGTGCCACCCCAGCTGGGTACTGGTGCCAGAGGCCCCACATCCACCTTCCCTGTGGTATTCACGTTGTACACCACTTAATGAAACGCACAAGTGATTTGCCCTCAGCTAATTAAAGAAATAAGCCAGGATGGCTGTATTTTGTGCTGTACCTTTGCAAGCTCATTCATACCCGCACAGACTCTGACTGGCAGTTTTTGTGTAAATTCTAAAAACAATCTTCATTCCTAAAAAATTTTCAAAATACAAAACTCAGCTGCTGAGCTCCAACTCAGAAGCAGTCATGCCTTGAAAAAAAAAAAGAAATCTTTTCCCATACCCACATTGGATTAATCTACAAAAACATGAACACTCTCGTGGTTTAGTTTCAGAAAAGAAAAATTCCCAGTTAAGAGCTGAGGTTACACTTTTATTTTATCATTTTCAATAGTGAAAGCAGCTGTAGGAGCATCTTCGACATCCAATGGTATCTAATGCGGTTTCCAGAGATAGGGCTGTGGTTTTCAGCATCACTGCAAAGAGGGTAAAATGCAGGTTCATACTAGTGGAATAACTGAGATAGGACAGTGTAGGCTGGCAGCAGAACTCCCCTATCAGAGCTTTTTTTCCTGTTACTTCTCAGGGGTTTTTCCTCCACCTGCTTCTTGTAAGCAAGTTCTCATATTAGTTGATACAAACCAAAACTCAGCTATGAAAGGGGGAAAAAGCCACATAAAAGTCTGTTACAGAGAGGCCTCCACGAAATTTGACATTAAAGGGGATTTGCAAGTCAAACAATTAGGAAAAAACCCACCACTACTGTACTCCCATCACATCAGGAGATCGAACAAAGCCTCATTTCCTTGCCCTGGTGGGAAGTTTCCTCCTTCTGAAAGAAACTCTGACTTTTTACACAACACACCCTTATGCAAATATCCTGAATCCCTAGAGTTGCTCCTAAGCATTCCCTCGTTAAACACTGAAGTTCTTCCCCAAATGAAACACACTTGTTCACTGAGACATGTTTTCTTTTGTACTGCCATTCCTACCTGAGCTTGGGCTGCTTCTCTGTTTTATTTTTGTTTTCTCTGTGGTTTGGAGGGTTGGTGGTTTTTTGGGTTTTCTTTTTAAACCCGTGCCTGTCAGTCGATTTCCCAACAGAAATGTCTAAGTCAGCAGAGCTGAAGCTGACAGAGACTATTATTTCAGAACCCTCACCTTTCACTGGCAGCTCCAAACTCCATCCAAGCAAACCCCTGCCCTCCCAAAGCCTCGTCCCCCACGAGGATTTCAGAAAGAAGGAGCAGAATGGGGCAAAGGAGCACAACCAACAGAGAAACTGATGGAAAAAAAGCAGAAAGGGAGCATTCACTGCAATCCAGAACTGCATGAAAGGACAATGAAATGAGTTTATTATCAAAGGATAAGCAGAGACAAGAGCACAGCAATATTTAGACAGGAACTCACTCTCTGTGTGAACAGATGCCCGTCCTTTAATAGTAAACACTTGCTAAACAAGTTTCAGAAGGTGTATAAGGAGGCCCCAGTAATAATTATGTTTTAAAGCCTCATTCATCTACATGACAAGTTTAACTTCAAACAATTTTTAGATTGATCTAGCTAAGCCAGTGAAACCTCCTCTCCTGGGAATTCTTCTAAAATTGGCTTATTTAAAATAAATCTAAATTAGCACATCCACACATACTTCCTACTACTAAATTAACATTTAAATTTCACTATTTTCTCACATTTATAAACTCTAACATAAATTTCATGACTGAATTAAGAACATAAAAAAAGCATCACTGAGACAAAATTTGCAATGCTCCAATCTATGACATGAACAGCTCAAACCTGTGGTACCTGACACTGCCAAGTCAGCTCCTGGTCTGGCCACAGAACAGTTACTTTCTTTCCTAGACTGTAACAAAATCATCAATGTCATTGCCTATACACACAGTTCAGAAGGATATTTCCAAGCTTCCCAAAATGACATGCTCAGATTGGGTTATTCCTCCTTTCAGTGACACCCAACACAGGTTGGAAGTGACACAGTAAGATATAAAATTCATGTACTGTTTAAATACAGAGTCTTCAGTCTTGTATTTTATGGCACTGTGTGCTATGGGATTTAACTCTTCACCCAGGTGTAAGAGTGAACATGAGGCACATTCTCCACCTTCTGATTATTAAGCAGCTTGTACAAGGGAACAAGCTCAGGTTGTGCTACAAGAGCTGTTGGGAAAGGCTGAGGAGCCCAAAGCTGCAGATGTCTGGAGATACTCAGTTTCTCTGAAAAGTTAAACATTCCAACATTTCCCTCAGCTCCAGAGATTCCCCTGACTGCAGAGCTGTCATGGCATCCATGGATTAATGCTGGGACATGAGCCACAACTGCACTCCAGACAGACCACAACAACAAAACACAGCAGAGCAGCGCTACAAAACCCGGAATGGGCCAAATTACAGTAGAGAATGAAGGACTCTCATCACACCTGCGATTGTAAAAAGCAAATCAATCCATTTCACAACCCAAATAGTAATAACATTTGGTAGCACTGTGGACAGCTCAATGAGAACCCAACTCAAAAGACAACACTGGTGGCAAGAGAGAAAACGACGCTGGTCCAAAGCTTGCTTTGAGTTATGTCAGTACTTTCCCATCTGAATCAAAGCTCTGCCTCCACTTTGGCTGAGTCCAGTTTTGTGAAGTCATACCGTTAAAAACCCAAAACAAACAAAACTTTTCTTCCTAGAAACTTGGGCAGCAGGTCCCCAATGGCTTCACAGCTGCAGCAAAGCCATAAAGCAGCACACTCCTACTAAAACTGCATTGAAAAGCACTAAGTTTGCCCTGAAAAGAGAACAGGAAAAGCAAAACAAATCAAAATGGAGAAGCTGAAGTGAATTGCACTAATCTGTGGTGCTCACAAAACACACTACAAGACGCCACCTATTAAAACACTCCTGAGTATATAAAACTACAGACATCACCTCAGCCTCGAGGATTTAAAAAACCACTTCCTGGCCAGTACTGGAAAGTCTCTTCAAAGCACCAATTCTTAGAAATGGATACCAAAGGGGTCTGTGTACCAACAAATTACAGCTCTCCCGTAGGACACGAGATATTCAAGTTCATTCTGCCTGGGGTTGGTGTTATTCAGGCCTGTCTTTTCCCAGTTTTTATAGTAAAAAACATACAATGAAATGTTTAAGTTTAAGTTTGGGTATTGCAATAAATGTGAGGGGAAAAAACCCCAAACCAGCCTTTCACTGAGTCTAAAGTGCTGCACTTCCCTAGGCAGTGGGGTAAGAGATACTTTGCATTCTGGTGGGCTGCTCTGTGAGCACATCAGAAAGGATGCATGATAATAAAACAAATTAAATTGGACAATGCATGGAACAGATCCCTACCCACAGCCACCACAGTTACAACTACGTAATATTTTCCACCAGCTACTTTTTTCTAGTTCATAACTTACCAAAAATAAGATACTGGAGGTTGACTTTTCTTCATTTTCAAATTTAGTAATATTTTCTGGTAGGCTGAGTATTAGAAATTCCATCACTAAAAATATGACCAAATATTTCACTTAAATGTGAAAAAAGGGAGGCAAAACACAACAGAATGTGACAAGTCTTGTAAGTTCTGTAAAGCTGCTGTCAGCACATGCTTAGCTGACATGAACAAAACTCTGATTAGGCAGGTAAAGTTCCTCATTGTCTGTGTTTGCAAAGCCAGTGCAGCAGTCAGAAATTTACTGCCTTCAGCAGCTCCATCCCTGCAATTTCTGGAGAGCCAGAAGTGTTCCAACAGGCTGGGCTCTGAAATGGAAAAATCCTCCCCTCCTGTACAGTTTGAAGTGGGTAGAAGAGCATCACATGATAATCTAAGACATATTTGCTCTTCCACAGTTAAAACATTTATATGCTTTTGCCACCCTTCTGTGACACAGAGGCAGAGTGGTGCTGACAGCAGTGAGGGAAGGAGTACAAACTGTGAAAAAAGAACTTTCCTGGAAGTCAGGAGGGTTTGGCTGTTCCTCTGTACTCTTTCTATATGTTACAACACACCACTGAGCACACGATTCCACGAAAGAAAAGAACAACAAGACAAGCTAAAAGTGCACAAAATGCCATGTAACTGCAGTCAGTCAGAGAACCACTGCTGAAAACAATGTTTCACTTTCCAACAGCAAACAGGAGCTGGTTCAGTTCACCAAGGAAAGGAGAAAGTTTGTTTGCACATCTGACACCACCAATTATCTTTTCATCAAACCATACCTCACCTTTAAGCCACCCGAAGACTGCACAGCCATCCAAGGCAACCCTTTTCTTCCTTAGGAAATGTTACTAATCCAGACAACAACATGCCTGGAAAAGTTATGGTGGGTGTTGTGGGCTGTAACTTTGTCAAATGCAATTTCACTTTCAGCACAAACTCTCACGTAACAAGGAAGAGCTGAAACTACGTGAAGTTCTCATGAACTGTGGCAGATTACAGTGAGTTTCAGCATTAATTTACTGTCTGAAATTAAGCCAAAGAAACTGGGCAACTCTGTGGTACCAGCAGATTTAGCACAGTAAGAGCAGGTCCAGATCCACCCCCAAAAGAACAGAAAAAGCCTTTCTAAGAAGAGAAAGGCAGAACTTTGCCAGGAGGTACAGAGGAGCTCTTGCTGCTGCTGCTGAAACACAAGCTGAGAGGACACTGGTGGAGTTAAATTCCATGAGATGAAGATGTTGCCATTTCTACTACCCCAACTAAGGTATGAGCACACCCTTCCCTGCACCACATTGTAGGACTGAAGCATCTTCCTACACCCCTGAAGACTGAAGTGACTTTGAATCAACATCCGACACGTAATAAATATCTTCAAGAAAATACATGAGAGGTAAAAACAAGCACATGCACTGGAAAATAAAAGAGATTTAAAAGTTTCAGCAGTCCATTCACCATTTTGAAGAGGTATCTTACAACTTAACAACAAGTCAGAAAATAACCTGAGTTTCACTGGTTTGATAAAGTTGTTTCTTGTGATGGGTAAAAATGTTCTATTTCACGTGCAAAGCCATAATCTCTTCAATAAGACACCCATTTTTGGAAAACTGCTGTTTCAACAATAAATTAAGATCTTCTGTAGCAGGCAAAAAACAAAAATCTATTCAAAGAATAAAAAAGGAACCTATGGTGTGCAAAGTTTAGAATTTATAAGTACATCAAAACCAAGCAGTGTCTGTTCCAGAAGTTTAGGCAACTTTTGAGTCTTTTAACTGAATGCCAGTATTTCCATTATGCCACTTGGATTTTTTTCTGTCTTTCTAGCAAAAGTCAGATCATAAAGTAGCAGTATCAAACCTTTTCTTTAAGAAAAAAGAAAACTCTCTCAGATGTTCAGATTTTTTACTTTTCACAATGTCATGAAGGCCAAATAAAGGTGTGGGCACGATGTCACAGCAAATTCCAACACCAAGTCAGTAACTCAGACAGTACTTGGGGAAAAAAGAAAAGGGATCACAGGTTTCCTAACCATGGAAAGAGTGATTTCATGATGTCCCCCTTGTGCATATAAAACCATCTTACTCCAGACATAACAGCACATTTGAATGAAGTTTCTGCGTTTGGCAGCTTTTTTTTGAAATTAGTCAATTCTAACTCTCTTGATACCATTTCCAGAAAAAGAATTAAGACTAAAATAGCAAACCCTGTGGCAAATTGAGCCATTACACTGGCAGGAGTCCAGCACCACGGGCACCCTCGGAACAGGCAGGGCTGTGGGGTCCAGTTTGGCAGCAGGAGTTGGAGGAACAAAGTAGCTCACGTGGATCAGAGACGTTGAGAGGAGGGAGCGGTGTCGGATCCGGGTCACGGCAGATACGGATGGAGCGTTCACTTGGAGTCAAGGATGTGCTGACAGATGTGTAGAGGCTGGAGCTCTGCGGTGCTCACGGCAGCTGCGGCTCGGTGGGGGGCTGTAAACCACAGCTCTGCTCTCCCTCTGATTTCAGTGTTATTTTATTTTATAGGTGTCACACTAACGTGTGCACAGGGACTTCCCTGGCTGCCCACAGGCCACATGGAGCCTTGAACAGGACAGCGAAGCATCCTGCTGCCAGTCCCTGCTTCCTGGGCCACAGCACAGCCACGCTCTCCAGAAAGCTCTCAGATGCCCTGCCGTGTGATTTGGAGAGCAGCAGGAAGCTGGCTGGGCTGCTGGAAGCCGCTGTGCCGCTGCCGAGGCTCTCCGTGGGTGATTTCACAGGAAGGAAACAGAGCCTCACTCACCATGTGGAGAACAACTCACAGCTCCCAGCCCGGCACAGGCACCGCCACTGCCCGGCCCTGGGCAGGGGGAAAGGGCTGAGCCACACAGATAAACTCGGAAGTAAACAAGGCAGGAGATGAGCTTGGCTGGAGGGAGCAGAACAGCAGGAGCCTGAGACACACACCACTAACAACACACAGAAAGCCTGAACTTGGGGAAAGCTGTTCTACCAAGAGCCTGAGGCTAAGAGAGAGTTGTTCCAGGAAGGGGAACACATCCTTTCACATTGAACGCAGTTCCATGAAGGTAAACAGCAAATGGAACTAAGATCATTGCGACGGAAAGGGAAAGTGGTAGGATTGGATAGAGAGTAAATAAAAGATGGTAAAGAGAATCCCACACATAAAACTGCTCTCAACCCACACGCTATTATTTTTAATTAACTGTCTCTTTAAGCACAGTTTGGAACAAGATGTATCACCAGGAGGTGAACACAACTGCCTCAGCAGCAACAGCACCATGAATACCTTTGAACTCTAAGTATACCTGTACCTGAGCTAGAGAACTCGGCACGAGAAGCCACCGAAGGATTACACCAATAGTTACACAGTTATTGGTACTGAAATGTGCACATCATGTTACACGGGAGAGCAGAATCATGACCGTCCCTCTGGACACACAGACCTGTCTCCTTGCTGTGCCACTAAGAGTTTTTGTGCGCTGCAGAAAGAAAGAGCGAAAGCAGAAACAGAGAAGCTGTACTCCAAGAGGAAACCAATCATCCTGTCCGTCTTTCTCGATTCTTGTCCCTTGCAGAGAACCAAATCAGATAAGAAAACCCAACAACAAGCCAGCACCTCACTGTGGATCCCAAGACATGAATGCTTTTGCAGAAGCACCATCTCTAAGAGGAGCAGAGTACAGGTCCTGTATTTCACTACGCTACTCTTTGCTAGATTATCCCTCTGAGGGAAGAGATTTAATGCAACACCGCTGAGAACAGCAACATCAAATAAAGTTCCATTTATTCTGAAACTTTTACAGAAGAAAACTGGGTGCCGGTCACCCAAACACTGTAGTTTGTACGTAAGAATTCTCACCGCAGAAACAGCCTAAAACACCGTCCCATGTGCACGAACTCGCACAGCATTAAGCTGTATTTCCCCTAAATGATATTAAACATCCCTGAGCCAAGTTGGTAACTCTTCTTTCCACGTCCAGGTTTGCTGTGTCCCCAGATTCCTGCGGGCAGCGCCCGAGGAGCCCATGGCAGCCCATCCCCTCCCGCGGCGCTCCCGACATGTGGCCGCGCTTCCCCCGCAGCGCACCCCGCGGCCGAACACGCGGCTGGCGGCGAATCCCGGGATGGAGCGGCGGGGACGGCACGGACACCCCGCCCGGCGGCCCCGCGGCTCGGCAGGGAGGGCAGAGGGGGCAGGGAAGGCGACCCTCCCCTCTGAGGGGCCTCCGGACACGCGGCCGCCTTGCCCTGCCCTGCCCTGCCCTGCCCGCGGTGGCGGCGGCGCCCTGACCCTCCCTCCTCCCGCGGCCGCGGCTCCAGCCAGGCCCGAGCCGGGGCGGGAGGCGCTGCCGGGGCTCCCGTGGGCACGGGCCGGGAAAGCGGCGCCAGGGGAGCGGGGCAGGGACGCAGAGCCGCCCGCAGCCTCACCGGGTCCGGCGGAGGGGGCTCCCGGGTACATGTCTCCGTGCGCGGCGGCGGAGGCGGCGGCGGCTCCAGGGGAGGGCACGGGCAGGGAGCGAGCCCGAGCCCCGGC